>JABUQX010016829.1:15000-17500 GCA_015478945.1 Trachelipus rathkii | reverse complement strand
AAGAAAGAAAAATTGGACATAGATTGGTTAAATGTTGAAGAGTTGCATTGCAGGAATCTCTACTCTAAATCCCTTAAAATTACAACTGATGCGGGATTTAAAGGAAAAATTTTAAATGAAAATTTCTGGTCTACGGGATAAATATGCAGAAAATCTTTTACTAACAGAAAGAATGGCAACAACAATGATGTTTTTAAAGTTTTAAACATGGTTACTTACAAGTGTAACTCTTTTAAGAATAAGTTAGATACTATAAACAAACTTATGCTTCATCATGATCTAATATTATTACAAGAACTAATGCTAATAGAAAAAGATTTACTTGACAAATAACTTATCAGTAGAATAGGATAATGAGTAGTTTGCTCAAAAATCTCGGCAATGTGGTGTTCATTCGCTGAACCAGGCCCACAAACATACCCAGTCACAAAACCCCGCCATGTACTCTTATTATGTTCCTTTCTTCTTGCATCTGCCAAACTCGCATTCCTTTCCTTGAAACATTCCTTTACGGACTCAATCCACTTTAATTTGTCTCTCAGCAGGTCCATTCCCAGCGCACTCACCACTATATATCCTCTTAACCAACCGACTATCATCAATCCTTTCCAAATGTCCAAACCATCTCTATACACTCTTGTTTATTCTCTCATTTACTCATTTCTTCATACCACACAACCATCTAACCCTTTCATTCCTCATTTTACCAATCCTTTTCACACCTAACACGGCCCTAAGACTATCCATCTGAACAAATTACACCACAGATCTATAGCTCTTATTACAAGCCATAGTTTTGCTACTATACAGTAACATACCAACATATAAAACTATGGGGTACTCAAGACTTAGTCCCTTTGTATCCACCAAGGATTTAATTCCACCAGCCGCCTTCCTAGCATTCACAACTTTCCTACTACACTCTGCATCATCCGTTCCCATCTCATCCAACATACTGTCTAAATAGTTAAACTCAGATACTTGTTCCAATTGCTCACCACCCAACATGATTTCACTCCATGGATTCACCTCACCCACTATCATCACCTTACTCTTATCTACATTTACTTTCAGACCACTCCTTTTGCACACCCTGCAAAATCGCTCTACCAATAGCCAATACTCTCAACCCTTCTTCAGATTCGCCACATAAAATCAAATCATCATCGTACAATGAGCAGTGTAGTTTACCCTCCACTCCCTTCAATTCTCCATCAGCCTAACACTTTCCACTATATCTATCTCTAATTCTTTCATCACTCCAACAATCTACAATTTAAATAGCCATGGAGACATAACATATCACTGCCTCACTCCACTATTAATATTAAACCATTCACTTTCCACTCCATTCATTCTTCACACACGCTTCACTGTCGACATACAAACTTTTGATTCTATTCAGAAGCCTATAACCAACACTGTATATCACTAACACCTGCCGCAGAGATCTTGTAATCTTGTAAATTTGTCATACACCTGTTGTTAGTTCTAAATATAATTTATTCTTCTTCTCTCATTTTCTAACACATTTCTTTCAACGTGAAAATTTAATCTACACATCCTCTACCAATTCTAAATGAGCTTTGTTCTTCACCAATCAGTTCCTCAGTCACTCGACGTACTATTTCACCCAAAATACCATCATATATCTCCCCTACAACACTCAATTAACTAATTTCCGTATAGTTCCTACAGTTCCCCTTATCTCCCTTACAATTGTATGAGGATACTAATACTGCTCCCTTCCAATAATTCGGAACTATACCTTCCACAAACTCTATGTTACATAAATTTCATATCCAGTCAAATATAATCTTGCCCCTATTCTTATCACATCACCGGTAATTTCATCTATCCCTTCTTATTTACCATTCTTCAGCTTAATCACCCGACTCATTACCTCCTCACTACTAATTACCTCATCACCAAAATATCTATTTCTTTTTACTCTATCAAACCCTCACCCATTTACTTTCACCTCTTCATTATTGCTAATACTATGCAGATTTTAGAAGTGTTCCCTCGACAGTATCCTAACATACATTTTATCAGTCACGAAAATACCAACCCTAGTCATAATTCTATGAAGATTTCCTTTGCTCACTTTCTTAGCCTTTCGCGCTTCCTTCCAGAAAAGCTTTCTATTCCCTTGTAAGTTCCCGCTCATCCTCCTTCCAAACTGTCCACTTACCTCTTTTTTTCCTCCTACGTATGCAACTTTTATTCTCCCTACATTCTTCATTATATATTTACGTACACACATCTTCTCTCTCTCTCTCTCTCTCACTCACTCACTCACTCACTTGAATACTCCAACGGTTCAACCCATCTGCTCTTCGTGCTCTCTCGTGACTCATCTCTCTCACTCTGCGATCCTCTCTATCGGTCTCTCGTCATCTCTTCATCGTCTGTCTCTCTCCATCGTCGTCTCTGCTCGAACTTTCTCGTACCTTTCTCGCTTGCGTTCGTCTCCTGCTCTCGTTCTTCTCCGTCTTGG
>JABUQX010016829.1:2500-10000 GCA_015478945.1 Trachelipus rathkii | reverse complement strand
ACTGAATATGTGCAACAGTAACATATAGAAACTACATGGAAATTAGTTTATTGAGTAAGTCATGGAAGATATATGCTGGAGTTTTGGTTGAAAGAGTCGTCGAGCGACTGAGGAGTTGATTGTTGAAGAACGAGGTTTATCTAGAAGTGGTAGAGGATGTGTTGATCAAATTTTCACATTGAGACAAATGAGTGACAAAATAAAAGAGAAGAGGAAACTCAATTTAGGTTTAATAGACTTGCAACTGGAGTATGCCAGGATTAATAGGGAAGCTCTGTGACATGTATTAGTTTATAATATATGGTGTTGGTGATAGGCTTCTGAATGGAAATAAAAGTATGTATGTTGATAGTGAAGCGTGCTGAAGAATAAATGGAGTGGTGAGTGAATGGTTTAATATTAATAGGATAGTGAGGCAAAGATATATTATTTTCTCCATGGATATTTAATTTGAATATGGTTGGGGTGATGAGAGAATTTATGGAAGGCGTGGCAGGGGAAAGTGTTAGACTTATGCATAATGGTAGAGAGTGGATGATATCTTTCTAATTGTACGCAGATGATCTGGTTTTGTGTGGTGAATCTGAGGACAGCTTGAGAAGATTGGTAGGGGTTTGGCAGGGAGTGTAAAAGGATGGGTTTGAAAATAAATGTAGAAAAGAGTAGTGATACTGGTATGTGAGGTAATTACGAGGTGTGGAATTATGCTGGATGGTAGGCAACTAGAACAAGTATCTGAGTTTAAATATTTAGATTTTAGGCTATATCTTGGACGAAAATGAAACGTATGATGCAGAGTGTACTAGGAGAATTACGAGTGGTAGGAAGGTGACTGGTACAATTAAATATTTGATGAGCGCATGGGGATTAAGTCTTGAGTGCGCTAGGAATCTTCATTAAGGTATGTTGTTACCAGTGTTAATGTATGGTAGTGACTCTGTGGTGTAAAATAAGAGATATAGATCTGGGGTGCCGTCTGGTCAGATGGATAATTTTAAGGGTATGTTAAGTGTGCGAAGAATTGATAAAATGGAGAATGAGTGTGTTATGGAGTAGTGTAGTGTGATGAAAAGAGTTAATGAGAGAATAAATCAGAGTTTATTAAAGAGGTTTGGTTATTTGGTATGAATGAATAGTTATCGATTGGTTAAACTGTTGCATAGTGGCGAGTGCGTTGGAAAGAACCACCTGAGAAAACCAAGAAAAAGTGGAATGAGTCAGTAAAAGAATGTCTGAAGGAAAGGAATATGAATTTAGTACAAACGAGAAGAATGATGCATAATAGAAGTAAATGGCGTGATTTTGTGAAGGGCTATGGTTGTAGGCCTGACCCAGGGATGAACCCTAACATTGACAAGATACCATAGTGGGGTGACTGCCGCGATGTGTGAAGAGCTATAGGGTGGATTTTGGCTGCATGTATGAGTGGTGAGTGAAAGGGGTCTTTCTTTTCAACTTAGGTTATGTTCATCTACTTAACTTTCCTGTTTTCGGTTCATGTGGGGATCCGTGGAAATTATATATATATATATATATATATATATATATATATATATATATATATAATATATATTATATATATATATATATATATATATATATATATATAATATATATATTAATAGTATATATATATAATTATATATATATATATATATATATATCTATTTTTATATATATATTATATATATATATATATATATATATATATATATATATATATATATATATATATATATATATATATATATATATATATTATATATATATATATATATATATATAATATATATTAAATTATATATATATATATATATATATATATATAGTATATATTAATTCTTAAATTCATTTAATAGTAATTTTTAATTTAAACAAATATTTATGTGGGAAAAGACGTTAATAATAGTAGATTACTATGATTTTACAGCTGTAAGTATAAAAATAAAATTATATTTAATATCGCTTCAATATTCTTGAATGAACCTTCGCTCAAGATTCGGGTCACATTACATCTGTCCATAGTATATGATATATATATATATAATATATAGTAATATATATATATATATATATTATATATAGTAAATATATATATATATATATATATATATAATATATATATATTGTCATTATTGTATTCTGTAAACTATCTATGTACATTTCACCCTGAATTTTATTGAAGTTGTTGCTATTTTTTATACAAAAAGATTCGGTCATTTTGCGTTTGTTGTTATCTGATGGGTAGATGATTGGTTCCATCCAGTCTATATTGTTCTGTAGTTTTGAATTACTTCTGTGGTGGGATAGAGCTGAATTCTTGTTACGATTGCCAGTCTGCCTGTGTTTGGTATTCTTCTTCTTGTTGAATTCAATCGTTCTTCTCCTATATAAATGATATGTACAGTTGTTACAGGGAACTTGTAGAGCATTGCAATTTTTTCGTGTTTGTTAATATTATTTGGTTTCATAACTTTTTTTAGTGGTAGGGTGTTTGATGGAGTTAAGATTAAGTTTTTTGGTAAAAGTTTTTTTATATATGGGATTACTGGATAGGGGACTGGTAAATAGGTCAAATATACCGAAAACCTACATCACACAACAATTACATACACTGGTATTCCTTCCACACAGTCAATACAAAAATAGCCACACTTTCTTCATTATTCCTACGTGCACTTCGGATCTGTTCCCCCTCCACCCTACAAAAAGAATATGATTTACTGTTCAAAACCTTCAAAAATTTACAATACCCTGAACATATAGCAAAACTCAAAGCAAAAAGAAATTTTTCAGCACAAATGACACTAATGATAACCAAAACAATGTGACCTATTTACCAGTTCCCTATCCAGTAATATAATATATAAAAAAAAAACTTTTACCAAAAAACTTAATCTTAACTCCATCAAACGCCCTACCTCTAAAAAAAGTTATGAAGCCAAATAAATTTAAAAACTACGAAAAATCACAATGCATCTACAAGGTTCCATGTAACAACTGTACAGATATTTATATAGGAGAGACGATTGAATTCACAAGAAGAAGATACCAACACAGGCATGATCTGGCAATCGATAACCAAAATTCAGCTCTAACCCACCACAGAAGTAATCAAAACTACAGAATCAATATAGATGGAATGGAACCAATCATCTACCCATCAGATAACAACAAACGTAAATTGATCCGAATATTTTTGTATCAAGTATAGCAACAACATTTCAATTAAAAATTCAGGGTGAAAATTTTACTAGATAGTTACAGATTTACATAATGACAAACACAAAATACTATATAAGAAAAGATTTCAGAAAAAATAACAACCTCTTCAAAAAAGAAAAAATACTAAGCACCAAATATATCAATTAATTAAGGACTCGCTCATATAGTCAGTCAAAACTTCACCTGAAGAGGCCGTATATATTCGGCGAAAGCTGTAGTGTGTTTTTATTCAATATTTGATTTGTAATGTGAAAAATTGGTTTTACTCAATGTACCATTAATCTATTTAGTAACATTTAAAGTCTGTTTGTTCATCCTAAGATTTTTTAGGGCCAAACTCGTGAGAGACCAACGAAAAATACAAATTATATTATATAATATATATATTATAATATATAATATATAAATAATTAATATATAATATATATATATATATATAGTATATAATATATAATATATATATAATATATATATATATATATATTATATATATATATATATTAATAATATATATATTAAGCTATATCGCTGGTTATATTATGAATTTTATACTAATTTTTTTATTGCTCCCTGGTTTAATAAAGGGCATATATATATATATATATTATATATTATATATATATATATAATATAATATATATATATATATAATATATATATATATCTATATATATATATATATACTATTATATATATATATATATATATAAAGCACTTTTCAATATATACAACACTATAGATGATATATATGTGTTATCAAAATGACAATACGTAATCAAAAGGCCAAATATGCCTTAACGCTGCAAGTGTCAACAGGATGATAAAAATTTTCATAAATATAACAAGCGATCAATAGCTAAAATAAACCTAATTAATTAATTAATATATATATATAATATATATATATATAATATATATATATATATATATATATATATAATATATAATATTTTTTTTTTTTGTTTTTATAATATAATATATATATAATATAATATATATATTATAGGCTAAATTTCCGTCTAACAAGTGGAAATGGTTTTGTAGAATTCGCAAAAATGTTGCCTTGCCGCAAACTACACAAGGCAATACTTTTGTCATTAACAGGCAACTTATTTTCTGACACAACATTGTTTTTGAAACTTTTGTGGAAAGAATAGCCAGTCGCATGTTACACGTTGCTTTCTGTCGCCTCAGTTGAAACTTGACCTCTGGAAACTTGAAAATCTTTATTCGTACTCATACGAGCTTGGCAAGGCGAGGAAAATTATTTTTAAGTAATTCCTTTTGTCAACCGGGAGAAAGATCTAAAGAGAAAAGTTACTAGGCAATTTCTAGATCCTTATTTTCCTGTCCACAAACGCTTAAAGAAAAATTTGTCTCTCAATTACGATTAAAATGAGACTAGTAGTGAATTAAGTTCAATTAACACACCAAGGATCACCAATCAGTATTTATCTGATGTCATTAAACCCAGCCCCTTTTTGAATTTGTTGAGCGGACACACACATTATATATATATATATATATATATATATATAATATATATATATATATATATATATATATATATATATATATATATATATATATATATATATATATTAATATATATAAATATATATATATATATATATATATATATATATATATATATATATATATATATATATATATATATATATATATAATATATATATATATATTATATATATATATATATATATATATATATATATAATATTATATATATATATATATATATATATATATATATATATAATATATAATATATATTATTATAGATATATATATATATATATATATATGATATATATATTTATATATATATATATATATTATATATATTATATAATATATATATATCATATATATATGTTTTGAGCACACACACATTATATATATATATATATATATATATATATTATTTTACTATAGTTTCGGTTTAAATATTTTTATTTTTATTTATTTATTTATTTTTACCATTTAAAAATTCAATTTTATTTATTGATTTTACTTTATTTTAAAAAAAAAAAATTTGAAATGTCGGACACGGATTCGATTCTGCGTCTTTCGGGATGGTCGACGGCCATTTAGACCTCACGACCTGCAGAGGTGGGCGCGCAAATTTTAAACTTTTGAGCGCAAACGCAAAAGCGCAAAGTGGAAAAACTTAGTCAGCAAGCGCAAAAGCGCACAATTTTTCAAAAAACTTAGTCCGCAAGCGCAAAATGCATATGTCCGCATATCAAATTATTTTTAAAAGCACAAATTTAGGAGCGCAAAAAAAAATATATAAAAAATAAACCGCAAGTATTTAAAGATGAATTATTTTTAAATTTTAATTGAAAGATGCAAAAATATATAACAAAAAATGAAAAAGATTTTAATCTTATTCAGTTATCTGTGATCTTCCTCCTCGCTCTCCTCTTGCATTCTGAATAGGGTCATATTCCCTTTCATAAGGATAAATTTTTCAAAATTGCTGGATGCCATGGCTGCCCTCTTTGCTCTTAGAATCTCAGAGCCTTGACTAAGCAACCTCTTCACTGCCGCTGAGCTGGGTAATGGGGTATTATACTTAATAAACAAGTCCACCCAGTCCTCCTGGTATTCACACGGAAACAGGTTCCTAGTGAGAGGGGTGTGGTGAACATTTACTACAGCCCAGCTATCCAAGATTGTTTTCCAACTTTCTCGCTCCCAGGTGTTCTGATAGGATATATGGGGGCCTTTCAGTTCTGATATTTAGAAAACAATGGGATATCAATAACTAAAATCTTTTTTAAGTTTCATTTGAACTTTGTGTCAGTGTATTGGCAATATATATGTAATGTATAAATTGTGTATATATAACCTATAAATATATATATATAATATATAATATATATAATATATATATATATTTATATACTATATAATATATATATATTATAATTATATATATATATATATATATATATATATATATATATATATATATAACCTATAAAATATATATATATAATATATATATATAATATATAAGTAGTAAACAAGGGTATATTTGGACCTATCCTCTTGTACCCCACCTGACCTTGTTGCCCCTAGGCCTCTTTTACCCCCCCCTGAAATTTGGGCAACCCAAATTTTTTGGCCTTGACCTTTTTTGGCCTTGATTTTTGACGCCCCTTCGAAGAAGGGGCTTGCCAGACGGATGCGAAGCATCCGTCGTACGTATCTCCCCCTATTTTGGCCCCCTTTAGGGGCTTAGCCCCTTTTTTGATATCTTGACCTTGTTTGACCTTGATATTTCGGTCTTGGCCTTGACTGACCTTGGTATTTCGGTCTTGACCTTGTTTGACTTTATATTTCTGTCTTGACCTTGTTTGACCTTGATATTTCGGTCTTGACCTTGTTTGACCTTGATATACCGACCTTGATACCATTTCTGACCTTGATACCGTATTGAGATTTGGACCGATCCTAACTTGAACGCCTGTATCGTTCCTAATTTGAACGCATGTAGGTAACGTTTCTAACTTGAGCACACACCTACACCTACACCTACACCTACACCATACACACACACGCACACACACACCCACGTGGTCATGACTCACGACTTTCCACCGTCCCTTTTCATCTACTCTTAGTCTTCCTTACTGCCTCGAGCCTTACCGTCTTTACCTGTTCGAGTTCTATCGGGGTCATAAATCAAAATATATATACCCAGATGGAATACGAACGCTTACCACTCGGGCAAGTTTATGACCTTTAGCCCACACATCAACGCTATGATTTGAGAGGATGGGTCTTTTAATGCCAGTATAGATAAGAATTGAGAATCGATGTTTAATAATTATAATAATTATAATAATTATAATAATTATAATAATTATAATAATTTTAATAATAATAATAATAATCAATAAAATAATATAATAATAATAATAATAATTAATAATAATAATAATAAAATAATATAATAATAAATAATAATAATAAATAATAATAAAAATAATAATATAAAAATAATAATAATAATATATATATATATATATATATATATATATATATATATATATATATATATATATATATATATACTATATACATTTATATAATATATAAATATATATATTGCTATTCCCAGGCATCTTACCTTGTAAAAAATGCTTTGGGAAATTTAATCCGAATTTATTATTTTAGAGGGAAAATACATTTTATTCCCTTCTATAAACATTATGTATTTTTATTATTTATATAAAAAAGACT
>JABUQX010016828.1:15000-28159 GCA_015478945.1 Trachelipus rathkii | reverse complement strand
TGGAAGACCTGTATTTTGGGAGGTTTTAGCCTCCCAAAGGGGGCGGAGCCCCCCCAAAAGGGGCTTTTTGGTTCCTAGAGGTTTTACATGATCGGTAGATCATTTTTATGATTTCCAATCCGATTTATACGTGATCTTTACACCCTAATCGACTGTTGAAATCGTTCTTTCTTACGTGCTATTGCTGCTCTCCCTCCGGCAATGCACAATGCCACAAAAATCGACTAATCGAAAAAAATAGAGATTAACAATAATTACGCATTCGATTACTCGTTTATTTGTAGTAAAGTGAACCAACTTCACAAGCCACATTATCGGAATTACGAGCTCTGAGTGATCCTTATCCAGCGTAGTGATAAGGACACGTGTTTTGAGATAAGGTAATTGATTTACTTCATGTTATCTTCGTACATTATTTTTTATTATGCGCGCTTGCGCGTGGTGCCACACCAACACACCACACACACACCCACACACACAACACCACACACCAACACACACACAACAACACACACACCACACACGCACCCTTTCGCTACGACATGAATAGAGCCTAATCCGGTCTCGAAACTTCGGTATATGACTATATTGTGTGTGCATAAACTATCAAAGGGCGCAGTTTTTGGGACCCTAGGTCCCCCTGATAGGGGTGTGCCCCCCTTTAAGCGCCGAAGCTCAAATTCCGTCCTGAGAAAACCCTGTTAGGATAACGTATCAGAGTAAATCTTGTGAGTGTGAGACTATATGATGATGGCTAATCTCGTCGGAGACGAGATTTTCGTCCCTCTGCGTCCCCCGAAGGGGGACCAAGCCTCCCAAAAAAAATAAAATATCGTCGAAAGATTAAGATTATGGGTACCAGCGATAAAGGAAGTAGGGAGAGGAAGACGGAGTGGCATTCGGATTCGCGGGCATTTCAGAGGTCCATCGACCCCCCCCCGGAGGGGGGGTCCCACCTGAAAAAAGAAGAAGAATTGCATGGAATGCACAAACAGGGAAGAAGAAAGGAAGAACGAAGAAAGGAAGATGAGGAAGGAAAGAAGCGTAAGCAAGAGAAAAATGCAGGAAGGAGGAGTAGAGAGAAAGGGTCGGATCAGTACCGGCACGGGCTAGAGCCGAGTGCAGATGTATTAGTTAATAAACATTTCGGTATAACAACTATATGTTCGTTGTCTTTACTATAGGTTATTAGGCGATCTGCATGCATTTCCGAAAATAATGGTTTCAGAACCATGCAAGACAAAAAAATAAAAAATAATAGAATACAATACAATAAATAAAAAATAAAAATTTCTCTATTATTTATATGTTATATAATTACAAATTACGTTCTTTATATTACCCTAAAGCCAGTAAGTCACGAAATCAAACCATCTTCTAACCTCCTCCTGAACCATCTGCTGATCTATTGAATCTGACACTTGATTAAAGGTCAAATTTTTACTAAAATGTAACGTTTTACATACCTTAAGCAGTAACATTCACTCAAATCAAACCACTATCCAACCTCCCTTCTGACCATCTTTGATCATCCTAACTTCGAATCTATATTGATTAAGGTCAAATTTTACTAAATGTAACGTCTTGTACATACCCTAATCACGTAATCAAACCACCATCACCAGCGATCTCCTGCCACCCTCATGACAATCCCTTGATTATTTTATCTATGATCTATTGATATCAGTCTTTCAGAGCTTATAAATTCTTGGATAAACATACATAAAAACTCAAGTTCTTCTACTACACTGAATCAACGAGTATAAGTGTAACGAACAAAGTTGACCTTAATAGTCAGTTTACTTTTGTAATCATGCTGAACTCTATGATGATATAAACCACAAACGACAACATCTAGCACAACCTGTAACCTGAATCAAACCCTGGTAACATCCTACACATCAAGCTTCCACACTTAAACAAAACGTAAACGGTAACTAACATAGCCTACAAAAAACTAACCTGACTCACACTTCTTTGTCATTGCATCCTTTAACTATCAATGTTAACTTTACATCCTAACATCACGTAACACCTTTATCAAAGGGAGTCATCATATCTAACTCCTAACTATTGGTGTATGAACTAAAATAAATGAACACAGCACCACCAGCACACACACTACCACACACACACACACTACCACACACTACCATATATCCCCATCAAAATTGCTAGAAAATTAAAAATTAACAAAAAAATAAAAAAATTAATAAACTTAAATAAAAAGAAAATTTAATGAGTATAAATGCAAAATAAAATTACAAACGAAATTAAAGAAACACTAAATTAAAATAAAAAATTAAAGTACGAGAAAAAATATACTAAGAAAAATTGCAGAAATAAACACTTTAAAAGAACAATTCAAAGCTATAAATAAAATAACATTAATATAAAGAAAAATAAATGACAAAACTTAGGTAAATACAAATAAACATAAAAAAATAAATATTTAAATAGAGAAATAGAAAAATAAAATGTTAAAATTAAAAAGTTTTTCTCAAGAACTATAGAGGTAAAATAAAAAATTAAAAGAAAATAAGTAAACATAAGTAGTTTCAACTTAGCGGAAAAAATTTATTGTTAACGCTCTTATTTAAATAAGAAATCTGAATTGAAAACTAGAAACGTCAGTCTCAACATTTAGAAAGATGGTTATCTTTGCAGATGATGCAACTGATCGATATTGTACATGTTGAGAACAGAATCGTGATAGCAAATTTATCAAAAGATTTATCAATTGCCTAAAACTCTAACTATTCGTTAAATAATAAGAATAATATGTTGCCTATCGTTTAATAATTATATATCATTACCTGTTCTACATACATCCTGATCTTCTAACACTGTATCATATCGTCAATTCAATTGCATCTTGCAAAAGAACTCTTCCTTCTTATCGTTGAAGTTTAATATTTCTATTTTCAAATTTGCATTTTACTTTTTATACAACTTAATATTAACTAATATAATTTTCTTTCCCTAAGTTGAAACATACATATATTTTCTATTTTTTATAATTTTTTATTTTACATTTTAATATTTGTATTTAATTTTCTATATTTAATTTTTTTTAATTTTTTTCTTTTATTTAAATTTAATTACAATTTGTGAATATTTGCTAGTTTTCATTTTTATTTTTCTTTATTTTTATTCATAATTCTTTTTGAAGTCGCTTTTATTTGATGTACTATACTTTGTTTAATTTTCTTTCTTTATTTTAATTTTTTTTTATGAATTACATTTTTTAAAATTTTTTTACATTTTGTTTGAAAGGTTTAATTTCATTTTTTTTACTAGGTATTATTTTTATTTTATTTTAATTTTTTTAATTTTAATTTGTAAAATCTTTAATTTTCTTTTGTAGTTTAATTTTACATTTTATACTTTGTTTATTTTTTTTTTAATTACAACTTATAAATTTCAATTTTGAACTGAATTTTTTAATTTTCTTTTCTTGTTTGAATTTACAATTACAATTTTGTGTAATTTTTATTTTTATTTTAATTTTCGATTTTTAATTTTTAGACATTCTTTTAATTTTCCTTCTTAGTAAGCAGCAAGTTTAGAGCGTATACTTTGTTTTAATTTTTATTTTAATCTTTTTTATTTTTTTTCTATTTTTTTAAATTTTTTCATTTTTCTAAAATAGAAACTTTGATAATTTTTGCACTTTATCTCTGTTAGCAAATGTGTGTCAGTGTGGTGTGTTGGTGTTGTGTCAGGTGTTGTGTGATGGTGTGATGTAGCTTGTGTGTTGTGTGGTGCTTGTGTGAGTCTGTGTGTGTGGGTGTGAAATGTGTCAGTGTTATGCTTATTCATCTTTCAATATTAGGTTAGGATATATAAATCTTTGAATAAATGTTACTATGTAAATGTTAAAATTTAAAGTCATACTTTAAAAAGTGTGCATGAAAAAGTGTAAGTAGGTGACGTTTTTGTATGCCTTATGTTAGTTACGTTTAGTGTCTTTGATAGGTTGGAAACTTGTCTAAGGTTTAAGAGTTTCGTGACGCTTAGTTCAGGTGTTGCTTGTACATATTATTTTTAGGTTAGTGATGTTATGTTATCTTTCATTAATGTGAACTTTATTAGTTAGCAATAATTCCGAACGGTATAAGTGTGATGTGTGTGTTGTAGTGTTGTGTATTGTGTGTGTGTTGTGTGTGATGTGTTGCCGATGTGGTCGTCATTTTATCTTAGTTCATATACAATAGTTAGGTTTTAGGACATGATAAATCTCTTGATGAAATATTACTATCTTTAATAACTATAATATCATACTGATTTACATAACTGGATTCTGTTTCTAACATGTACCATATCGTCAATTGCAATGGCATCTTCGAAAGATAACCATCTTTTTTCTAAAAATGTTGAAGACTGACATTTGTCATTTATAATTTCTCATTTTCTTTTATAAAAGTCAACTAATATAATTTTGTTCCCTAATTGAAACATAACATATATTGTTTTTCATTGATATATATTTTTATTACATTACTTTCATTGTTATTTATTATATTTTATTTTGTTTCCAATATTTATTTAAATTTTACTTTTTCTTTTTTTTAATTGCTATTTTTTCTTTGTATTTTTATTTTTTTATTATTAAATTATTTTTCAACTTATTTTTTTTTGTTAAGTTTATATTTTGTATTATATTACTTTGTTTAATTTTTTTATTTATTTTAAATAAAACTATTTGATTTTTTAATTTTTTTATTTTTAATTTATCTTTTTTAAGTTTATTTGCATTTATACTTTGTTTAATTTTTTCTCTCTCTCTCTCTCTCTTCTCTTTAATTTTTTAATTTTTTCTAATTTTTATTAATTTTCTGACATAGACTATGAATAATAGCTAGCAGTTTATTCGGTGTAATCTCCCCTGCCTCCTCACCCCTGCTTGTGTTAGTCGGCTGTTGTGTGCTCTGTCGGCGTGTCTGCTTCTGTGTGTGACTGTCAATGTGCGCTGTGTGTGTCGTGTCATTTATTCTTAGTATTCATTACAATGTAGGTCTAGGATATGATAAATCTTTGATTAAATGTTACTATCGTTAATGTAAACTTTACATTGTATATTTTGTTAAAGAATCATACATGAAAAAGTGTGAGTGTAGGTTACCGTTTTTGCATATGCTAGTGTTGATTAACTTTACTGTTGTAAAGTTGAAACTTTGTATTTACCGTTTACTTCATTGTTTAAGTTGCTAAGTTTGTCGTTTTGTATATATCATAGTGTGCAGATATACTACAGTAAACTTTTTATTGAAAACTTGTTACAGTTAGCACTATACTCGCTTGATCAGTTGATAAAACTGATTTTAGGTTATGTTATCCAAATTATACTCGAAATGTGACTTGAATCAATAGATCAATAGTAATCAAGATGTCATAGAGGGTGTAGGAGGGTGGCTGGAGGGCTGTTTGATAAACTGATTTACTGATTAGCGGTATGTAAAACGATTACTAATTTTAAGTAAATTTGACTTAATCAATTAGATCAATATCACAAGGATGGCAGGGGGAGGTTGATATGGTTTGTGTATAGTGATTTACTGCTTTAGCGTATGTAAACGTTACATATTAAGTAAAGAATTTGACCTGTTAATCACTTTGAAGCACTCAATAGCAAATCACAGTAAGTTGGTCAGGAGGGGGTTGGAGAGTGTATTGAATTCAGTGATTTACTGCTTAGGGTATGTAAAAGACGTTACTTTTTAGCTAAAATTGACCCTTAATTCAATAGAATCAATAGAATCACAACGTGCATGTCAGCGAAGGGAGGATTAGATAGTGTTTGATTTACGTGATTCTCTGTTTGATAGGGTATGTAAAACGTAATTTGTAATTGCAGAGTATTTACCTAGAAAGAATAAGTATTCTTAGTTCTATTGAAATGATTTATTTTCTTTATTTATTTATTATTTATTTATTTTTTATTTTTTTTTTGTGGTTCATGAAACCATTATTTCGAAAGTCTAACAGATCCAAATAAACTATATAAAGACACACATTGTTGTATACGAATGTTTATTAACTAAGCACTGCACCGCTCACACCGGTGCCTGATAACTGACTCCGACCTTGCTCTACTCCTCCCTTCCTCATTCTTACTTCCTTCCTCCTTCTTCCTTCCTCATTCTCCTTCTTCTCTTATGCCTTTCTTTCTCTGTTTTGCATTCCATGCATTTCTTCTTCCTATTTTCAGGAAAGGGATTGATGCCGGGGGGATCCATGGACTCTGAATCCGAATCCGACTCAACTCCGTCTCCGACTCTGACTCCTCTACCCAGTCACCAAGTTTCAATCTTCTACCGATCATTTTAAATTTTTTTTTTTTTGTGCGGCGACGTCCCCCCTTTCAGAACGGGCGGACGCAGAGGCGACGAAATCTCATCTCGACGAATTTAACCTCATCATATAGCTCACATCCAAATTTCACTCTGAAACGTTAAGCCTAACATGGTTTCCAGGACGAATTTGACCTTGGCCTCTAAGGGGGCAGCACCCCTTAGGGTGACCTAGGGTCACCAAAACTCGCCTGTTTGAATAGTTTAACACACACCAATAATTTCAAATATACCAGTTCAGACGATAGCTCTATTCATTGTAGCGAAAGGGTGCGTGTGTGTATGTGTGTTGTTTTTGTGTGTATGCGGCACGCGCATAGCGCGCATAATAAAAATCAATTATACGACAGTAACATGAAAACTCTAATTACTCCTATCTCAAAAACACGGCTTCCTTATCAGCTTCGCTGATAAGGACATCAGCTGTTAGCGAAAGTGTCTTGAGGTGCGTATCACCTTATACTAAATTGATATATTATACTATATATACTATATATATATAGTATTATATATATATATATAATATAACTATATATATAATATAATTATATATACTATATATAGTATATAAGAGAAATAAATATGTCCAAAGCACATTGATACATGATATACATATTATCTAAATTATATATACATACTTTATATAATATATATAATTATTAGTATATATATATAATTTATATACTATATATATTATATATTAATATTATAAATACTAATATATATTTCAATATAAAAGAATAAGAATATATATTACAAGTTCATTGATATATATATATATATATATATATAATTATATATTATATATACATATAAATATATATATAGATATATATATATTACTTAATAAATATTATCTATATATATATATATATATATTTATTAATATTATATATATATATAATTTCATATATATATATATATATATTATTATATATATATATATTATATATAATAGTATTATATATATAATATCCTATATATATACGATTATATATATATAATATAATACTATATATAATTATACTATATATATTATATATTATATATATATATTATATATATATATAGTATATATATATATATATTAATATATAGATAATATACTATTATATATATATATATATGTATAATATAAATATATATTATATATATATATATATATTATATATATATATATATATATTTATTATATATATATATATTAATTACTATAATATTATATGAAGGGCAAGAGTGCTGGAGTTATTCTCTCTCATTCACGAGTTTTGCCGCACTAACTTCTGTAGTCCCTGGTTTGCAAGAGGAACGAGCTTAGGCCTCTATGTAGGCGGAAGATGTTCGGCCTCTTTTTGGAGAGATCACGCTTATTGTAAGACAGAACGAAGCCTCTTTAATTGGCTATTGGAAACAAACAGGTTCTTTGGAGCCAGAGGCTGGAGGGCACTCGTTTGTAGTGCTGATGAAGCCGGGCTTCTTTGTAAGCCAGAGCGTCAGAGCGGGCTGGAGAGTCTCTTGTGTGGCTGGAGCAGGTGCTGGGTTTTCTTCTTACCTCCGGATAACGTGGTCTTTGAATTGTTAAAGGCTGGTGTAGTAGCTCTTCTTCTTCTGCTGCTTTGTCCTCTGCTTCAACTGGTAAGCGTAGTTGTTTATCTTGGAAGTTCTCTCTCTCCCGTAGTGTAATAAAACCCAAGTTTTAAATAGCATGGAATATTTTATTGAAAATTGCTTTCTATTATATTTACTACCTTCGCACACAGCGAAGTTAACTTAATTTGTAGATATGTTAATTCTGTTTAATCTCAGTTTTTGCTTGCTGTTTTTTTTTTTTTTTTTGGTACAACAAAAATTTTGTTTTCTACCCCCGTTATGGTGAGACGTAGGGAATTTAACGCGCCTTATCTATAATGATCAATTACGTAAAACATTTCATAATTAATACTATACATAACTATTCGGTACAAAAATGCTACTAAACTCATAAAAACAAATTTTACGATTATTTAGTCCTGTAATTATAATGTTAAATACAGTAAAAAGGAACAAATTAGGGATTACTGTCGGAGCGCACGATCTCTATATACGTTTCGGGTCTTGTTAAACATTTTTTCCTTTAACTTGATTATATTTCTCCTAATCATTATCCCGTTCCTCATTTTTTCCATCCGCTTTAAAGAAAATATATATAATAAAATAAATGCTATATAATCAATATCAAACATAAAAGAAAGTCAATTACAAATACAAGTTTAATTCAATGATACAAAATTTGCAACGTTTTCTAGAGTGTCATGCGATTCAACCTTAAGGGAGAATTCTCTGCGATAATTTTTAAAAGGCCAACTAACATAATTTTAAAACACGCCTTAAAGAAATATTTTTAAAATAACAAAATAATAGTTCATTACATACACTTCGCCCCCTAAAAGTAGAGCGTATTTTTACACTAAAATTTATATACTATAATAAAAATATCACTTAAATATAATCACTTTGAAACACTATTATTATTAAATTTAAACTGAAATGCATTTTTTTTACATAATTCACTTTTTAAATAAATGCACTAATAAAAAGGCACTTTTCTAACTGGATTTCGTCAAGACTCTAAAGCTGGGTCCTGCTGGTCAGTAGATGACCTTACCGCTTGGTTCGGCAAATCATCATCCGGTTGAGGAACCATTTGCGAAGGCGAATTACCCGCTGGTAAGGGAACCATCTGGGAAGGCGAATTACTCGCCGGTAAAGGAACCATCTGGGAAGGCGAATGGAGTACTGCAGGCTTCAAAAGACTAATCGAAACGACATCAATGCCGTCCATCAGGAAATTATATATTGTAGCAGCGATCCATCCATTGAAGAACCTTGTAAGGGCCAGAGTAAGGTGCTTCCAAACTCCTCCGAATGTGATCGACACGAAGAAAGATTTGGGAACAGGTTTGAAGTTCGGCGGAATGTGTGATGCAGCACTGGAGGGATGAAGAGGTGGTAGCTGTCAGAAATCCAATTGTTTCATGTAGCCATTACAAGAATGCTCTATTTTTAGGTGCCTGAAGAAGTTATAAAGGACACAGAGGCGTTTTTCCGGTTACTGCTTGAAAAGGAGAGAGTCTCTATCTGAGATTATCATAGAGTGAATCCAAATTTCTGATGTCCTGCTGAAACAGCATGATGCTAACGATTTTGAAGTCGTATTTGCTAAAGGAATCGCTTCTGTTCACTTAGTGTTCTTGTCAATGCACGTGAGTAAATATCTGAAGACTGGAGCTGAAGTATCAGTCAAGGAGGATGGAGGTAGGGTCCCAGATGTAATAGTACGTTCAAAACGTTTGCACGGATTTCCACGGGAGCAATAGGTGGTTTAGTATGACTGAATCTTTGAAGTTGGCACTAGCTGATCAAGAGCGAAAACAAATTCTGATGTCCGCTCGATGTCAGGCAGAATACTAGTCTCGATAAGACGCGAGAAGTCTAACTCAGGAGAGAGCATCTGATGAAACGACAAAGGTTTGGCAAAACATGATCGTGAAAAGCTGATGAAGTATTACATCCATATTTAAGATATCTCTGTAGAGGATAAAATGAAGACAAGCTGCTGAAGAAGTGACAGTTTCTTCTCGTTGATTGAAGACGAGGATGGCATGTAATTATCGAAGGCATCTACTGTTACCGAGAATATCCGGGAAAAAGCATCTGAATGAACGATTGATAGATGATGAAGAGCATTATTCTGTTAAGACAGAAAGATGACGTTGCTGCCGATCACATTTTGCTTGATTCCTACTGTAGAAAGTGAACGAGAAGTTGTGAACGTGCACAAGATGACCATCTTCCTTCTAACATATGCTTGAAATGAAGAACAGAATAGTAGGCTGCTAGAAGTTCACGGTCGAAAGCTGAGTATTTTCGTTGCTGTTCTGATAGCTTTTTCTGAAGAAATCTATAGCCACTGGATGCCCATCACCTTCTAATGAAGGGCTGCTCTTATAGAAGTCTGGCAGCTATCTGTGACAAGTTGAAGATGGGTAACATCCGGCAATGAAAATAAAAGAGTTGTGACGTTATGAAGCTGATTCTTGACTTTACCAAAGGCATCCTATTCTTCTGTAGTCCAAGTGAAGGACTTATCTTTTGGATGGTGTTTGGGCTTTTTCTGATCAAAGGAAAGAGGTGCTTTGCAAACCGGGATAAACGGCGGCCATAGGTATCTATATTCCCAAGAATCTTCTAAGGAGCTGCTGAATTCGAGAGAGGGTACTTGAAATTTTCGGCACGTTTTTGAAGAAGGAGGAAGAAAGTCCATCGAAGATATATGATTCAATAGTTGGAGAAGATGACTTGAAAAATTCAACATTTTTCTAAAGAGATTTTCAAAGAATTTTCCTGAAAAAGCTAGAAAACTGCCCTGAGATGTTTTTCATGTTGTTCAGGAGTTGATGAAAAAATTACCAAGTCATCTAGGTAGACGTAAATAAATGGGAGATGTCGAAAAATGGAGTCCATTATGCGTTGAAATGTAGGGCCAGAATTTTTCAAACCAAACGCGCATTAGAAACGTATTGAAAGCGGCGAAAGGAGTTGTAATTGCAGCTCTTTTCCGATGTACTCCCCGTCGTATTGGATTTGAATGGTAAATGCCTCTGAGGTCTAATTTGCGATATAGCTGATCATGTAGACTTGGTGAAGAGACTTTGAATGTGAGGAGTGGATATCCATCCATTTTAGTAATGGCATTCAAAGATCTGTTATCACCACAAGGCATCCAGGTTCCTGGGCTTTTCTTTGGCACCAGATGGAGAGGAGAAGCCCAAGAAGACTTGGAAGATCTGATGATTCCATTCTTCAAAAGAGTGTCGAATTCTGCTTTTGCTGCTTTTAGTTTATCTTTGGGAAGAACGGCGAGTTTTTATATATATTATATATATATATATTATAATCTATATATACTATATATATATATATATTATATATATATATATATATATATATATTATATATATATATATATATATTATATATATATATATATATATATATATATATATATATATATATATATATATATATATATATATATTATATATGTATATAATATATAAAAATATATATATATATAGAAAAGATAGATATTTATATATATATATATATATATATATAATATATATATATATATAATTATGATGAGAAAATAGCATGATGGAGTGAAATGTCGAAGAGAGTCACAAGAGTAGTAAATCGAACAGAAAAATTCTCCGTATTATGTCTGTTTCAATAAAGACAAACGGAGTAAATCTGAGCTTTATACAGGTGTACGCACCGCAGCAAGGCAGACCAGCTGGAGAGAGGGAAATCTTTTATCAAGAATTGCAGGACGTCAAAAATAGAGTCCCGTTCCATGATAATGTAATTGTTTTGGGGGATATGAATGGACACGTTGGTACGGATCGCAGAGGAATAGAGAATGTGATAGGAGCGTTTAGTTTGGGAAATAAGAATCTGGCGGGAGATAGCATCATAGACTTTTGTGTACGTAACAACATGAGTATAATGAACACGTACTATAAACATAGAGAAAGTCAGAAATGGACATGGTACCGATGGGATGACGGAAGGCAGGCTTATGGAGAGAAATCAATGATAGATTTGATATTAACAAACAACAAAAGAATATTTAAGGATGTGAAAAGTATACCATCCGTATCGGGAGATGCAGACCACCGATTGGTGGTGGGTAAATTGAGAATGGAAATGCCGAAGCCTTTTAGATGCAGACGGAGAAAAAGATTTATGGTTGAGAAACTGAGAGACCAGGATTGTAAAAACACATTCCAGAGAGAAATGGATACGAAAAGACAGAGGATTGGGGAGGATGTAGATGTGGAGGAAGGTTGGGAGGTTTTCCGTGATACATTGGTGGAGGTATCTGAGAGGATCATAGAAACCAAAACAATATATGGAAAAAAGAAAAGACAAACAGCGTGGTGGACAGAAAGAGTGCAAGAAGCAGTCAAGAGAAAAATGAAATGTTTTAGAAGATGGATGAAGACAAGAAGAATGGAGGATAGAGAAGCATATATAACGGTGAGAAATGAAACAGAGAGAATAAAAAGAATGGAAAAGGAAAATACATGGGAGAAGATTGGTAGAGATCTGGAAGAGGACCTTGCGGGTACTAGAAAATTGATATTTAATATGGCAAAAAACTATAGGAAAGGAACAGCACCTCCAACATATGCAATAAAGAATGAGAATGGAACGTTGTTAACGGACCCGAAAGAGATTGGAGAAAGATGGAAGAATTATTTTGTTGATTTGCTGAATATACCAAATGATGTGGAGGAGGAGGATATGCATGAAGTGGATAACCATGGGGAGGTGGTGGAGGACGAGTGGCAGATCACGGACGAAGAAATGGCATATGCCTTGGGGAAGATGAAAAACGGGAAAGCACCGGGTGAAGATATGATACCGGCGGAAATCTTGAAGAATATGGGAGGAGAAGGAACTGTATGGATGAAAGAATTAATGAATAAGTGCTGGCGAGAAGAAAGGACACCTAAAGAATGGAACAGATCAGTAATATGCCCAATTTTTAAAAAAGGGGATAAGGCAGACTGTAGAAATTACAGAGGAATTGCTTTGACACCACATATCGCAAAGGTATATGAACGAATATTAGAAAAAAGATTGAGAGAGAGGGTAGAAGATAAAATGGACGAGTGGCAACATGGCTTTAGGCCAAATAGATCAACTATTGATTTGATATTCGCTTTAAAGATGGTATGTGAAAAGGGTTGGGAATTTAA
>JABUQX010016828.1:0-5000 GCA_015478945.1 Trachelipus rathkii | reverse complement strand
GCTTTTTCCGCAATCCTTTTTATCGTACGGTGATTTCTTTCGACTATACCATTTCCTTCCGGTCTATATGCCGCTCTAAACACCTTTTTTATCCCCCATTTTCTACAAAATTCATCCACTTTTTCACTCCTAAACTGCGTACCGTTGTCCATTAATAGCTCATCAACTCTCCCCCTTTCTAAAATCACCTCTTCTATTTTTCTTTTAATTTCTTGCCCTGACTCTGAAATCAATTCCTTCCAAATACAAAACCTACTTGGGCCACAATCAACCATTGACAAAAATATTTTCCCCTTAAAATGAGTTATATCTATCGCAACCCTAGACCAATTTTCTTCTTTATCTAAACTACCTTTCTCAACTCTATCGTAATTTATTGGGTCAATTGATTGACATTGAATACATTCTCTTACACATTTTTTCACATCTCTCCGCCTTACATCTTTGTCTACCATCCTAGCTAAAAACAAAGTTTTCTCAATACCTTGATGGTGTCTATTATGAAGTTCTTTTAATTCCTCAAATGATAATAGACAAACATTATTATTTATCAGCTTATTTTCCTCTCCGATAAGCCATTTTCTCTTTATTCTCGAGATACTATCCGCTTTATTTTTTTCCGAAGGCACAAATTCTAATTTCAAATTAATACCTAATTCTTCGATCAACTGTTTTATGGTTGCCAATCTTCTTTTTATTAATATTTCTGCTGCTCCCTTAGTTTTTATTCTTTCTTTACCACTTATTGTTGTTCTGATCCAATTAATCACAGTAGCAGAATCCGATTTTACTTCAATATCCGTTAAGTCCCATTTTATCGCTAAATTAATTCCCTTTATCACTGCCTCTAACTCTGCAACATTAATGTGTGAATAATCTCCTTTTTTCCTTAACCAAGCCCCGTCTTCCACAATTTTTCCATTTATTTCCAAGATGATGCCCATACCCACATTACTCGCATCACACCATACTGTTCCTTTTTTAGAATCGTCAATATTCCAATATCCCTTCACTGGATCGTCTTTATTTATTTCTTCAATAATACTTTTTATCATTTTCAGCACATTCTCATCGATATTTTCATTCCAATTCTCCGTTTGAGATATTCTTTTCACATAGCTACAAGCTAATCTTGCCCATCCCGCAACAGGGTAGTGACCTACGATACTACCGCATATCGAAAACAATTCCTTTTTTTTTACATTATCCCCTTCTTTGATATTCGGAATTTTATTACCTCTTCTGAATTCTAAATTGCCCTTTTTTCCTTTTATTATTTTCAATCCTAACACTCGACCATTTTCTACAGATTCAGGACTTTTCGCTACTAACCCAAACCTCTTTAGATGATTTACTACCTCCGCCGCACTCACAATTGATTCATTAACAATAATATCATCTATATAATTACTTGTCCCCTTTTCTATCTTACTATCCATTTTTAACACTTCTTTTAAAATCCTATTCATAATTCTTGGTGCCGAATTCAAACCAAATCCCATTCTAGTCAAAGCATAATATTTTCCTCTGAATTTCACAACCTGATAATTCCATAAACTCTTATCGATCCTCACTTGTAAATATGCTGCCTTCAAGTCTACTAGTTTTGTTTTCCCTTTTATTTTCCTCCATTCCCTCAACGTTTCATCACATATATTTACCCCATCACCAGTATGACATTCCGTATAA
Organism: Trachelipus rathkii; assembly: GCA_015478945.1. Lineage (NCBI taxonomy): Eukaryota > Metazoa > Arthropoda > Malacostraca > Isopoda > Trachelipodidae > Trachelipus > Trachelipus rathkii. The sequence continues at coordinate 3,311 of JABUQX010016828.1, read as the reverse complement.
TTATTCATTTCCCTAAAATCCATCACTGGCCTTACCTTATTTTTTATTTCCTGATTCACGGCCATTAAAGGTATTATTCCATTCACCTTTCCATTATATGGTACCAAAATTCCGTCTTTTATCCATTCAATTATTTCTTCATCAAACTTCTCCTTCATTCCTTCTTTTATAGTGTTTTGATAACAACTAACTCTATTTGTTAATTTAGGTTCTTTGTCTTTCCATTTCCATTTTACTGTCCAGAAATCGCCGTTAAACCACCCCACAAAGTCTTTATCGTCAATAATAATATCATCATTTTTTTCTACTAGTTCTTTATTATTATCAACACTTAGCAAACCACATTTATTTTCTACGAATTTCAAACCATCTTTTCCTATAATAATTTCTCCAAATTTTGTTAATATATCCATTCCTAGAATAACATCAATATCCTCTATAATTTCGTTTAATATTAACATTTCAGTTTCAATTTCCTTGTTGTTCAACAAAATATTATATTTTTTTCTCCCCATCGTGTTAATTATTTTACCATCGAACCCCTTCACGCATACATCTCCTAATCCAACTCCTCCAATCTTTTTACTAATAAGAGATTTATTGCACCCTGTATCAATAAGTGCGTTACATTCTTTACCGTTTATTAACACCTTAATTACAGGTAATTCACCGGATTCTATATTCAATTTCTTGATGAAGCTACCTCCGGCAAATAAGCTCCATCTTCTTCGTTTCCCTGAATATTTTTATTATTTTCCCACTTTTTAGAATTACCCTTCCAACAATCTCTTGAGACGTGACCTAATCTTCCGCATGTCCTACATTCTTTTTTATTCCAATTCCAATTTTCTCTAAATTTATTGTATCTATCTCTATAATATTCGTCATTAAAATTTCTAAATTTTCTCTCCTCTTGATAATGATAATATCCCTTATCATTATTTCTAACTAGATCATTATTTATTCCTGATCTATTGCTCAAACATTTGTACTCATTTAATCCAATCAATACTCTTGTTTGTTCGATTAATTTTTCAATTTCTATTTCTTAATGTCTCTTTATTCCTTATGTCCTTGCATTATATTTTCCGGCATTTCATTATAAACGCATGCTTATTCATTAAACCATCTTTAATCCTATTGTTTTTGGCAATTTTGTGTACTCATCTTAAATAATCGGATCTTAGTAGAGTTTGGAATGCGTTCGATATATCGTTATAATTTGTGAAAACAAAAAAATCGATAATGAGGACATACGAAATAATTTAATTTTTTTCTTTATTTTCACTGAAATAAATATGCTTCAAAAAGTTATATTTAAAAAATTTAGCTTAACCCCACACACATACAACACCACACACAGTCACACATATATATTATATATATATATATATATATATATATATATATATATATTATATATATATATAAATTATATATATAATTTAATGTCATATATATATATATTATATATTATATATATATATAGTATATATATACTATATAATATATATATATTTTATATATATATATATATATTATATTATATTATATATATATTATATATATATATATATATGATATATATATATATATATATATATTATATATATTATTTATATAATATATATTATATATATATATATATAATATATTATATATATATATATATATATAGTTATATATATATATATATATATATATTATATAGATTATATATATATATATATATATATATATATTATAATATATTCTACGAAATTTTTGGTTGATTGAGCGGTTAATCGGGCGACTGTAATATTTAAGCACCTCAATTGCTAAAAGCGACCAACTTCTTAAAACTAGAAGGATGCTCGCAGCATAACCTGAAAAATATTAATCGTAGCCTTTTAATATTTTACGTAATCTAAATTAAACTAACCTAACTGAACTAACAATAACTAACCTAACCTAAGCCTAACCTAACTAACCTAACCTAGACCTAACTAACCTAACTACCTAACCTAACTAAACAAACTAACTAGCTAGCTTAACCTAACTAACCTAACTAACCTAACTACTTAGCCTTAAAAAAAAACCTAAGCTAACTAACTACGCTAGGCTAACTAATAACGCTAATTTAAACCTAACTAGCCTAAAAGTAAAAACACTAATCTAACACCTACCTATATCAAAGCGTATGATTGAAATAAATAATGTACTCCTTACATAATCGCTAACATAATCTAACGTAACTAAAAAATAACCTAATCTCTCTCTCTCTCTCTCGTCTGTCTCCATTCTCTCTCTCTTCTCTCTTCCTCTCTCTCTCTCTCTCGTTCTCTCCTCTCTCTCGTCTCTGCTCTCATCTCTCTTTCTCGCTCTCTCTCTCTCTCTTGAAATATATATAGTATATATATATATATATATATATATATATTATATATATATATATATAATACATTATATATATAATTCTATTTGCGTATTATATTTCGTAGAGCATTGAATAACCAAAACATATTTAAACATTTTAAAAGAAATATTTATTACCGACTAGTTTCGGGTAAGACAGCAGCTTCCCATTTTCAAGGTTGATAACATAATGATAAGATTTATACAAAATAAATAGTATAAAATTAAAATTAAAATAAATAATATTAAACTTATTGATAAAGAATGATTAAAGTATAGACTTGAAAAAAGTTCACGAATAAGACAAAATTTCACTTCAGTAGTATTAAGCTATTAATATTTAAATTTTCATTTAATTTTGGTTTAAGATGCCAAATATATAAGGATTCCAACAAAAGAAGATCAGGTTCCTCAGCTTGGGCTAATATACTAAAATTGGTATCCTGTATATGATGGTTTTCACGGAGAGAATGAGCATTTATAGCTGAAAAGGGAGGATGATGAAGATGATCTAGGGTTCTAAATGATATACCTCTATGTTCTGCAATACGAGTGGAAAGGTTTCTAATAGTCTTTCCTATGTAGGTGGCATCACAGTCACCACACTTATATTGATAAATTACTGAAGAACACAGAGGAATAGGAAGTTTATCTTTGAATCTAAAATAACCTCCAATTTTCATTTCACTGGAGAATATTAATTTAAATTTGAACTGGGGAAAGTTTGTTTTTAAAAGTGAATCAATTTTACGTCGAATTTCATAACTCATTCTTCCCATGAAAGGTAACTTCATATACAGGATATCCTTGGGAACTATCATCCGAGTAAGAGGTTTATTTGTAAATTTTGAAGAAAGTAGTTTACGGAAAGTTTTATCAATCAAAAATTCTGGAAACCCATTCTTCATGAATAAAAA
>JABUQX010016827.1:15000-22215 GCA_015478945.1 Trachelipus rathkii | reverse complement strand
CGAAACTTGAGTAACGAATGCTTTATGTGCCAGTTCTGGAATCCTGTGAAGGCCTATTGTTCATTATTGGAAGAGGGTTTGGTCTAGGCTTATTAAACTTCCAGAAAGTTTTATTACACGACTGACGAGGTTTTAGTACCTATTTGACAAAAAATGAATATCCTGTGACGCATCGTAACTCACTCCCCACAAGACCATCACAGTTTCCCCGACGATGATCTCTTTTTTAACACCTGTACAAGTAGCTCAGTACACTTCAAAATTTACTTAGATTCTGTCAGGTGCGTTTGTTAAATATTTTTCCATTGTTAAAGATTTTTTTTCGCCTGTAAAGAAAATTCTCGTTGGTGATCATGACACGCAAGTAGTATAGGGTGAGGACAACTGACGTCAAACTGAAATCCGAAGTTGCAACCGGATGTTGCCAAATGTTTGAAAGCAACATTTGCAACATCCAGTTTTCAAGCTTGACGTGTCAATGTTAGGGTTTTCAAGGTCAGTTAGACCGAATTTAAGATCTGGAAGAATGTTTTCGGAGGTTTTGACCTGTCTCAAGGGTTTATCCCCAAAAGGGGTGTTAGCTCCCAAAGGGGGGCATTTTTGGTTCCTGGAAGGATTAAATGGTCGGTAGACATTTGATGTTCCAATAGATTTATCGGATGTTTTGTTTACACCAAATCGACGTTAAATCGTCTTTCTATGTGCTCTAGTGAACTTTTACATTGAAAATATAATCGAAAGAAAATCATACATTATTTAAAATTCAGTCGATATATCGTTGTAGTGGAGAACAGAAATTCGTTAGGTAGTCCTCCTTGAAATGACTTTCCCTTTTTCTCCGTATATACCTACCCGGGATTTTGGTTTATCATAGCGATTGTAAATTGGAGGTTGGCTAGGTGGTGACGATAACCTAGTCGTAGACAAGCGTTACTATGCCATGCACCCACCGGAGGTCTGGCCCACCTAAAAATAGAGGAATGCCCTTAGAAGTGAAAATTTGGAGAAGGGAGCCGGAGTCGGAGTCGGAATCTTCGGAGTTAGGATGAGAAGAATGCACAGAGTGCAAAAAAGGGGAAGAGGGAGCAAGAAAGGGTTGGAGTCTGAGGAGAAAGGAGGAAGGAGTCTGAGGTCAGAGGAGTCGGAGTTGGCACCGACACGCTGGAGCCGATGCGGTGCTGGATTAATAAATATTCGTTTAGCCCATATTGGAGTCCTTATATAATCTTATAAGGTCGTAGAACTTGAATATTGATAGTTGGAAGGCCGTAAAGGGTGCTGGGGACCCTCCCGATGGGGTATCCCCAGAACCAAATGCACAGAGTGCGTGACAGAGGAGGAAGAAAGAAGGAGAGAGGAGGAAAAGAGGAAGATGAAGGAAGAAGTAGTTTTCATGTTCGGAAGGCAAAATAAGTCATAGCCTGTACCTGTGCTGAACTGGGTCTCTCGATGCCTATAGTAACATTCGTAATAATACAATATCATAACTGTTCACATCTAACATGTACAGGTAGTCATTTGTATTGCATCTTACAAAGAAAACCCGTTTTCTAATGTTGAAGACTACATTTATATTTTCAAATCTCATTTTCTTTTTATAACCGTTAACTAATATATTTTTTCCTAAGTTGAAACATGATATACTGCTTGCTATTTTATTGACGTTTAATTTTACCATTTCTTTTTTGTGTTAATTTTCTTTTTCAATTTAAAATATTTTTTTTAATGTATTTCAAATTTTTATAATTTTTTATTTATTAATTAATAATCTTTATTTTAATATGAAATTTCTTAAATAAAAGCCAAAACTCTTTCTTATAATAATTAATTGGTAATATATTATAATTATATCTCACATATATTTTAAATCAATATCTTGATTTATTGCGTAAAATGTTTTTTTTACAATAATTGCAACTCATTTTGTGAGAGGATTTAAAGTTTTATTTATATTATTTTTTATACTCGCGTCTGACTTTATTTTAATTAATGTATTGAATTTTAAAGACTTAATTTGAATTTATTTTAATTAAATTATATTTATAATAATTTACCAATAAATAATTTACAAAATCTTATCTTTATATACCAATGTAACTATCATAATTTAATGCTATTTCATGATAATGTTTAAAAATAGTTGTTGAAAAATAAATTTAAATAACGTAGATGGGGCAATTACTTTTTAGTTTAATTTTTTTATATTTATTTTAATATTAATACATTATTATATTATTTTGTATATTTATTTTTAACATAACTATATTTTTAAAGGAAATTTTTTGTTTTTAAATAACTTAACATTTATTAATATTAATATAATAAAATATAAATATTATAACTCTGGGATCTGGCTCTAGGTTGTTATGCACTTTTCTAAGAGAGACATAATATAAGATTTGTTAATAATATATAAGTCATACATTTATCACTTTGTCGGTTTTTAATTATTTATTATATTTTTTTAATAATTTTAGAGTAGGTTAAAAAAATATATTAAAATTAGTAGAAAAGATGTTTATCTTTTGTAAAATGCTCAAGATTAAGCTAAATTTTAATACATTACTTTAATAATATTAGAACAGAATTTAAATTTTAATTTTTTAAAACTTTATTTTTTAAAATATTCCTTAGGTACATTTATACTTGTTTATTTTTTTTTTTAGTTATTTTTTAATTTTATTATATTTATTTTTTTTTATTTTTATTTACTTTAATTTTTGTGTTTAATTTTTTTTCAATTTAATTTTTTTAAATTTATTTTCAAATTTTTATTATTTTTTTATTTATTTTTTATTTATTTTTGTTTTATTTGCTTTAAACATTTTGTTTTTACTAAAATTTTTATGCTTTTCATGTTTATAACGTAAAAAATATTGCGTTTTTACATACCCTAAAGAAGTAAATCAAAAAATCAGTTAATCAACCACCCACTCTATCCTCCATGATCTATTGATCATTGATCTATTGATTCAAATCATATTTTGTATAACATAACACAAAAAACTTTTATTTATTTTTGGTTCTATTTGCTTTAAGCATTTGTTTTTACTTAAACTTTTTTGCTTTTCATGTTCCTATAACATTTTAAAAAATTTGCGATTTTTACATACCCTAAAGCACTAATCAGTAAATCAATCAGTAAATCAAACCACCCACCCCACCCTCCCCACCCCATCCATGATCTATTGATCTATTGATCTATTGATCTATTGATTCAAGTCACATTTCGAGTATCATTTTGGGTAAACATAACATAAAAATAAGTTCTTTATATACTGACCCAACCCATGAATATAACCTTACCTACGAATAAACTGCTAACATTAGCAAAGTTCCAACTTTTAACAACAGTAAGTAACTTACATTGCATACAAAGAGTAACCTACTCACACTATTCAAGTATATCTCTAACATATCAATGTAATTTACATTAACTTAGTAATATTTAACAAAGATATATCGTATCCTAACCTAAATACTGTTCTGAACTAAGAATAAACGCCACACACACACACACACGAATAAACTGCTAACATTATCAAAGTTCCATACTTAACAAAGTAAGTAACTAACATTACAATACAAAGAGTAACCTACTCACACTATTTCAAGCATATCTCTAAACATATCAATGTTAGTTTTACATAACATAGTAATATTATCAAAAATTTATCGTGGTCTGCTAACAACTGCACATTGTACTAAGATAAAATGCCATTACACACACACACACACACCACACACACACACACACGAATAAACTGGTAAATAGCAAAGTTCCATACTTAACAACAGCAAAGTAACTAACATTACATACAAAACGTAACATATTTCACACGTTTTCAAGCATACCTCTAACTATCAATGTTAATTTTACATTAACATAGTAATATTTAACAAAATATTTATCATAACCTAACCTAACTATTAAACTGAACGAACTTCGTTCAGTAATAGTTAGGTTACGGTTTATAAATTTGTTAATATTACTTATGTTAATTGTAAAATTAACATTGATATGTTAGAGGTATGCTTGAAAAAGTTGTGTGAATAGGTTATGTTTTGTATGTAATGTTAAGTTACTTGCTGTTGTTAAGTATGAACTTTGCTAATCTAAAAGCGTTATTCGTGTGTGTGTGGTGAGTCGTGTGTTGTGTCTGTGTGTGTGTGTGTGGTGTGTGTGTGTGTTGTGGTGTGTATGGCATTTATTCTTAGTACAGTGAGTTGTTCGGCCAGGGACACGATAAATCTTTGATTAAGATTACTTATGTTAATGTAAAATTAACAACTGATATGTTAGAGATATGCTTGGAAATAGTATGAATAGGTTACTCTTCGAAGATTGAATGCTACACAAACACACACACTTATGCCCGAACCACTTTCAGAGGAAAACATTTGAAATTTTTTTAGCTTATCCCATTTTAGACTCCGCCCCCTTTCAGAAAATATCAATCATGCAAAACATGAAAATGATTTTATGCTATATCCACTTGCATAAAGTGATTGCAATAACCATTATTACAGGATATATACTGTTTCATAATACGTTATTATATTTATTAGACAAACTGGTAGGTTTGGCACAGCGCATCATACAGAGGCGATTTGGCAGAACTGTATAGATTTAGGGGCTGTGTTGTATATAAATCGACGAGCTACTCGGTGGATTATTCTTACTCAAGAACTCTTACGATCAACACTTTAGGAAACATTCGTTAGATCCTGTAGTATCATTATCTAGTTTATATATATATATATATATATTATATATATATTATATATATATATATATATATATATATATATATATATTTAATATATATATATTATATATATATATATATATATATTATATATATATCTATTATCCTAGTTTTTATAAATTAATATATATATACTCATATATTTTTCCAAATCAATACTTATCAGCTATGTAAGTTTTTTTTCTTTAATATATAATATATATATAATATATTATATTAATATATATATATATACTATTAATATATATATATATATATATTATATATATATTTATATATATATATATATATATATATATACTATATAATTTCTGAAAAGATTTAAAATACATTATTAATTAAGATAGAGGGTAAATGATTATACATATTTTTTAAAAATTATTTTTATTTCCAGAAATGTGTTGAATATACATCCATACATTTCGGGTAAAAAAGCGTCCATCGTGGCATTATCGACGCATCGATTAAAAATGTTATGTTGTTTATATATATATATATATATATATCATATATTATATATATTATATATATATAATTTATTATATATAATATATATATATATATATATATATATATTATATATATATATATATATATATATAGTATATATGAGAAATTACTTTGTTAAACTAATATTTTACTGACATAGTGACCTAATTGCATGCAAACAAATTTTAATCTAGTAAACTTAAGTTTTTATTGTTTACTGCATCATAAATAATAATGACTTCATCCAGGCTAGGTCTTCGATGATGAATCCCTCTCTAATAAGAAAGAGGAAGACCACTTTAACAGACATAACGCACATCTCTGTAGAGAAAACTTAAAAAGTCGATGGAACGTCACACATATGAAGTTAAGGTTATGATGAAAACTTCTTCCATGGTCCAAGAGAGACCTTGAAGCATCGTTCGAAATGGTTATTAGTGAAAGTCGTTGATAGTTTATTACAAGACTTAGACTATGATAGGCTTCGTATGAGGGTTGGAATCAATTTCACGTTTGGCGTTGATCAGTCACCTGAGGAAATATTAGTAAACATCATTTATAGAGATATATCTGGACAATACTGCTGTGAAAGAGAGGATGAGACATTTGCAAGAGTCCATTCCACTCCGGGTGCAAGGCAACTTAGCCAAATTCATAGTATAGCCACAGTATTTCATTGATAAGCGAAGGAAAGGCTATGACTGTAAAACTGATGCATTCGAGCCACTAAAATGTTAGTTTCAAACATCCTTACATTAGTAAAGTTCATCTAGAGAAAGGAGCTGTAGGTTGTGCTTTCCAAGCTGTTGTTCTGTTTAGGAAAATAACTCGTGAAGGTGAAGAGTCGAAAGGTTTCATTCGTATACGATTGAAAAAGCGGCTGAAACATTAGCTAAAAATGTGGTATGGAATATACAGATTTTCCATAGTAACTGACTTTGAAAAAAAATCGAGAATATCGAAAAATGCCGTATAGTCGTTATTCGTCATTGAAGGTAATGGGGAAAAATACTTTATAATCCGTCTAACGAGAACAGAGATTACACTTTGTACATTATAGGCCATGATGGAGTTAATCATTACTATGCTATAACAGAAGATAAGTTAAAGCTTTGTTTTGAGAATACCAAAAAACACAGAGCATATATGAACGGTATTTTCTGCATATATTGTTACACTTTCAATGTGTAATATCGCACCATAAATTAGATTGTGAACATTATGAATGTAGACAGTGTCTAGATGAATAAGTGCAAGGCTTCATTCGATCACGATGGTTATTCCATGATGTCGCGAATGTTAATCGTGAATTTTTCATAAATTGCCGTCTGTTTTAAATAAAACACCCAGGATATAATACGTGCATAGAAAATAAAAAATATGGCACTCTATAGTTTGACATAGATAAAGGCTGATCGCTATGGTAGTTTCAAACACGACTGCACAAAAGCTTATTGCAAAACATGCAGTACATCATACGAGCCTAAAGAAGACGAATATCATATATGCTACATGAAAAAGAAAAATAAGAAGAAAGATACTGATCATGAGGTTGTATACGCTGCATTATTCACCCACCCAAGTTCAAAATCTATTAGCAGCAGTCCTATAAAAAGAGGTAATAAAATCATTTCAATGGGGTCGAATGGAAATATAGTGTTTAGGGATACCTTGCTTTTCACACCATGTGCATTGAAAAGCATGCCTAAATGCATGGGTGTCAGTGAAAAAGACCTATCCAAAGGATTCTTCCCTTATGCATTTTTAAATGAAGACACCTTGAATTATAAAGGACTTATTCCATATAAGGAATGTTTCAAATAGAAAAAAATGTCTGATTAACGAAAAGCAAGGATTATTGAAAGAATAACGTTATAAAAATTTAAATGGTAAAGAAACATATTTTTGAAGAATTGTGAAAAGTACTGTGCATAAGATGTTAATATACTAAGAAAAT
>JABUQX010016827.1:7500-10000 GCA_015478945.1 Trachelipus rathkii | reverse complement strand
AAGGAATGAGAGTTCCAGATTGTGAGAAAAAGGTGCCATAAAGGAGTAATGTGGTTCTGCGGTGTATGGTTGTGGGCTTTGCCCAGGATATGAACCCCACATTGAAACCACAGTGAGAGTCCGTCGCAGTCTCGTAAAAGCCCTTGTGGGGATTTTTCTGACTGTGCCTGTGTAGCTTACCCAACTCACCCACAATCTTGGAAAGAGTAATGATGATGTGCCTTCTATTAATATAAATATATATATTATATATATATATATATATATATAATATATATATAAAAATATATAAATTTATATACGATTTTAGTTTATTACTTTGAATATTGCAAATTTTAACGATTTAATAAAAGATGATTTCTTTTATAATATTATTATAGAGATACATTGATAACGGAAACTTGCTTGCTTGCTTCGTTCCTGTTACTCCTTGAAAAAGTGTAAGACTTCTGTTATGATTCGCAATTTCATGTTGTTGATTGCCAATGCTTTAATTTCTACTTTGTTCTTTTCAACTCTTTGTATTTTTTAATAGTGATCTTTACCACGTACTTTTGGGAATATCAATAGAATTGAAACAAAGTTGTTCAGAAAAAATCATTTATGATACATGATGGCGAAATAATTAAAATAGTATTATCTGAATAGAGAATGTTAAAGGTGTATAAAGGTCCATTGAAACGAGAGAAATTTTGAGGAAAATAAGTAAGCGTTGCTAAAGAAAAAAAATCAGATGAAACAATGTTTACCGAAAGAAGTTGTAATTGACATTGATTAAACTGATATGGTTATCATTCAATTGTTTGTTATAATAAATGATATACTAATGTATATTTACCTTATATCTGTAGGATGTCGAATATATCTAACTATTTTTGTTATTGAACCACAAGTAAATGTGTCATCAAATATTAATACAGGCACAAAAATCACCCCTTATAATCTAGGACAAACCAACCATGATAAGCAAAAAACAAATTGTGTGTATAGATAGGAAAGCAAAGTAAAGAAAATATGTAATAATCAATGTATGTATACGTGAAAGATATATCATCCGTACCTTTAATACAATTGATAACACACCATTGCAATAATTTTAATCCAAAGCCAACACACAAAGACTGGTAGTTCTATAACAAATATAGTGTCCTCTGCCTTAATGTCACTTCTTGCTTGACTTTGGTCACTTCCAACAGATATGGTACTTATTCCAATCTTTCCCTTTTGGTTTAATGTCCTTTATTATAATAATCTTTAGTTATTCTATAATGCTAATCAAATAATATATTATATAGAAATCATTCAAAAGCTGAAATAATAAAATACACAAAAAATTGTCACAACAAATACATTGCAATTGTTATCGCAATTACAATGTATTTTCCTTGACCACACGTTAATCTGTCTTTCTCCTTCCTTCTGTTTCTTTAATTCACATCACATCTGTAGTGCATCCATCATACAACACATCCCTTATGTAATAAAAGGTTCAACAGAGTATAATTTGTTAGAATTTTGAGTCGAAAGTTCTTTATTTAGAATATTGCTTTAGTTAAATAATTAGGTAACATATTAGATGGAAAGGGAAAGGATGATGCGGTCTGCAGTTCAGTTTGAAAGTTGTGAGTGGTAACGAGGTGGCTAGTTCAATTAAATTTTTGGGGAATACAAAAGAACTTAGGTCTTGAATGAGATAGGGTTTTGCATGAGGGTATGTTGTTACCAGTGTTAATGTATAGCAGTGAAACTACGGTGCGGAATAGATCTGGGGTAAATTTGTTCAGATTGCCAATCTTGGGGTCGTGTTAAGTGTCAGAAGAATTAATAAAATGAGGAATGAACGTGTCAGGGATCTGTGTGGTGTGGAGAAAGGCGTAGATGAGAGAATAAACGAAAGTGTATTAAGATGGTTTGGTCATATGAAAAGGATGGATGATAGTCGGTTGGTTAAGCGGATGTGTGCTGGGAGACTGAAGAAAAAGTAGACTGAGTCGGGAAAGGAATGCGAGTTTGGCTTGTACTATTTTCTTCTACCAGTTATCTGTTCCCGGTGTATGTTGCGTACCTCTACAATCTGAAAAACATTTACCTAAGAAATTTGTTAAAAATGTGAAAATTTCTATTCAGCTATCGTCAGATTTTTAAAAAATTTCAATACTGAAACCACTTCAGTTTCTGGTTAAGTTTTATCATGAATGACATCTAAAATTATCATAATTCATTAGATTGTGGGTAAGCCAAATTCAGAATGAATTCGGGGACTTCATAACTTTTTTCAAGGTCATTACACTAATTTTTTTTAACGTTTTTCCTGCATTGCAGATAATTTCAGAATTTTATATATGTTTCGTGAAAACATACCACCTTAAAAATTACCCCGTTTAATATAATATAATATAATATATATATATATATATATATATATATTATTATGATATATATTAATATATATATAATATACATATATATATAATATAATATAAATAATATATAATAGATA
>JABUQX010016827.1:0-5000 GCA_015478945.1 Trachelipus rathkii | reverse complement strand
TTGCGATGTCTATAGCATCCTCACCCTAATCTGGTAGAATACAAGGGTGGTATAAATAATATATATATAATATATTATAATATAATATAATATAATATATATATAGTAGATATATATATATATATATAATATATATATATATAAATATATATAATATATAATAAAATATACAAATATATATAATATATACTATATATATAAATTTATTAATTATTTATTTTATCTATACTTAATTATTAGTTATATTAATCTATATTATTAATATAGTAGTATAGTAGTCAGTTATAGTATGTAGGTTATTTACTTATCCCGGTACAAATTACAACCCGAAATTTCACACAAAAACAGTAATACGATCATTATTCGATTATATCGGGTGTGTACAATCCGAGTCATAAAGTCCCAGTGATCGAATCACGGTCCTTGTTCGTACAGCTCTATAAGCGTATTCGTCCCCACCAATCGTGGTTCAAACACCGAATTAGTCCCTGATATCATTACTGCAAAGTCCAACGTAATGTGTGTGGTGAACACACAAATACGCCCCAACCAGAACACATAGAACCTGTGTCACACTAAAGTCCTTCAAAAACACAAATAGAATAGACTCACCATAAACCACAACACCTTAGCCCGTTCAAGTTAAAACGAAATTACGGTAGTGGGCCACGAGTGGCAAGAAATTGGCGTGGGCCAAAATTGACCCCACCATCGGAAACCCCACGAATATGCAAGTTAGCTCAAATATCATGTCACAACAATGGTAAAGACATCAAAAAAACGCGCTAAGCCCCTAAAGGTAGCCAAAGAAAATTACCGATGGGCCCAAAATTACCCCCCACAATGAACGCCATATGGCAACGTAAGCCAACCCAATAATCATGGATCAAACAAGTAAAGAACCATCAAAAAAATACGAGCTCAAACCCACAAAGATAAACCCGCTACCACGATAGCAAAAAAAAATAAATACCCAGTGCAAAAAAAATGACCCATGGAAACACACAGGCTGGATCGAAAAAATTACGGGTGGTCAAACAATTGACCCAAGGAAGACCAAAGGTTGGTCGAAAATAGGGTGGCCAAACCATTGACCCATGGAATAGACCCAAAGCTAGCCAAAAATTACGTGGGCCAAAATTAGACCCATGAAACCAAAAGGGTAAGCCAAAAAATTTCCGTGGGCCAAAATGACCCATGAAGACCAAAGGGTAAAGAACACAAAATTTACCGTGGCCAAAATGACCTGAAGACCATAAGAGAGCCAAAAAATTACCGGGGCAAAAAATGACCCGATGGAAGATCAACAGGGTTGGTCGAAATCATCATGGTCAAACAAGAGTAAGACATTCAAAAAAAAGGGCTAACCCCTAAAGAAGATACCAAAAATTACCGTGACGGCAAAAAATCTACACCAACTGATCGAAAAAATTAGACGCGGGGCGTAAAATAGGGGCAAATAACACAAACGGTTGCTGACCAACCGTTTTTACGCCAAACCCTTCTTCGAAGGGTTGCCAAAAATCCAGGCGCTTGCCGACAAAAACAAACAATCTAGGGCGCTCATGCCATCGAACCTAAAACAATTAGGACGTTGACCCAAAAAATACGTGGCCCAAAAAATGACCCATGGCAAGCACAAAGAGTGGTTGCGAGACCAATCGTTTCAAGGCCCAATAGTTAGAGTAAAGGTCAAGGCCAAAAAATCAACGTCAGTAAAAATTCGAGCTCAAAAAAGTGTCGCGTCATATTTGCGTGCCGTCGAATCCCTTGCCCTACTACATGCGTGTTATATAAGGGTTGAACTACCAAATGAGTTGGGAACCAGCAACCATTGCGTTCGGGGGAGGCCAGGTAGCAAATACTACCTAATTGGATACTATCACCAGCAACCAACTGCGTGAGGTAGGGCATTGAACTCTAGCAACCACTGCGGTCCTTGAACTCCATGAGTGGGACCAGCAACCACGCGTCGGTGTGGAAGCAAAGCAAGACCTGATAGACCGAAACTATCTAATGGACCTATACACCAGCATACCACTGCCACTTGAGTAGGGTTGAAACTCCAGCAACCACTGCGAGTCCTGGAACTCTCAAATGAGTTGGGGACCAGCAACCACTGCTTCGGGGAAGCAAAAAGCCTGATTAGCCAGGCCTATCTAGAGAGGGAACTACACACCAACCACTGCTTGTAGGGTTGAACTCCAGCAAATCCACTGCGATTCCCTGGAGACTCCAAATGAGTTGAGACCAGCAACTACTGGTCCAGGAAGCAGAAGCCTGATAGCCCGAAGCTATCTAGAGAGGACCTACCACCAGCAACCCACTGCGTGGTAGTGTTAACTCCAACAACCACTGTGAGTCCTAGGGAAAGGTTCGCTGAGAGGACTGTTTGTCGCTCTAAAGTAGCTAGCTACAGTGCCCTTTTTGAGAGAGCTAGAGATTCTCCAGTTGCTTCTGTAATTCATCAAATCCGGTGCCTCTATATTCGTCTAAGAAGTCCAATTGACAAGTAAATTAACGAAACTAACAATGAAACGATTATAAACATTATTCGTATAATCTAAAGAAATAAAATTCTATAAAAGCTGTCTAGGATTAAAAAATGATATGCCTTTTTATAACACACATTCTTTCTATATTAAAGCTAAGAAAAATGCATTTTATTTACCAATACCAAAAAAGAAACGTTTAAACGTTTATTTTATCGAATTAATTATGTTATTTCTATCTCAGGTATGACATGTTCTCTTCCGGCTTTAAACTGTATATCAAAGTTAAATTCAGTAAGCAAAAGAGCCCATCTAGCGATTCTAGGGAAATGTATGTTTAAATTAAATTTAAATATCTTAAAGCTTGTTGTTCTACTACAGCGGAAATATTGCCACGTAACAAATATTGAATCGAAATGTTTAAATATAATCTGACTTAATGCTAAGGTTTCTCGCCGTCCGTGAGTACTATAATTTGTTCTTAGCAGATAGCTTCCTGAATAATAAAGCTCATTGTATATCTATTCCTTCGTTTCTTGACTGATATTGCTCCAATGGCACTTCCAGATGCATCGGTATAACTTTAAAGTAGTTTACAAATCCGGTGCTGGTCATAATATCGTCGAACGGTAAGATATTTAATTTAGTTTTGTAAGGCTTCATCTTCCACTTTCGTCCAAATAAATTAGAATATTATTTTTAGTGAATTAGTTTAAGTGGGCGCAAAATTTGAGAAGTTTATGAAACCCTACAACATAATCGGATGCCATTCCTATGGCTCTTCTAACAGCTTTAACATTCTTCGGGGTCTCAAATCTTACTAATTCCTTGGATTCATAGGATCAATCTGTATTCCTTTCTGTGAAATGATATGGCCTAAATATTTAACAGAGTGTTGGGCGAATTTACACTTTTTTAACCGAAGTTTTATTCCACTTTTAATATATTTTAATTTTCTTCCAATTGTTACATGTTTTTCAAAAGTGGAACTATATAAAATTAGATATCCAAATATATACTAATATATATATATAATTTATATATATAATATAATATATATATATATATAATACTATATATATAATATATATATTATATATATATATATATAAATAATATAATAATATATATATATATATATATTATTAGTATATATGACAAAAATCTGCAAATACTTCTGAAAAACAAAATAATAGAGGTGCGCCACCCAAATAGTGCTCATGGTGCTTCTTCTAAGCCATAACACATCCTGTAAATGTTGGTAAATAATAAATCGGGACCCATAAAACAGTTTTAACATATATCCCTTTGGTTTACTTTTTCAATCATATTAAACACTTTTAAGTTATACTAAAACGTATAATAATTTTGATCCATTAAATGATATTAAGAAATTCAATCTTATTTTCGCATAGCCGTAACTTCGTTTTTGTTATTTTATTTAAATGACGAGCGTCAAACACAAATCTATTTGTTCCATCTGATTTTTTAATTAGAATTACTGGACTGCACCAAGGACTATTTGATTTCTCTATTAATCCTAATTTAAGCATTTTATCTACTTGCTCTTGCATTATTTCTTTCGTTCTTACGGAAGTCCTAATATTGGGTGTATGAACTTGGTTTGAGTCTCCAGTTATCTATTTTATGTTTTATAAAGTTACAAAGACCAATATCGCTCTGTAGTTGCGGCAACAAGAACGTTCTTTATTTTTTTAAGTATTCAATTATCTTCTTTGTTTGCGGTTCGGAGGTTATCTAAATTTAAATTAGTTAAATCGAAGGTCTTTTCATTATTAATTAAATCTGGTATATTGATATCATGCTCTTCAACTGGATATATATCTCCTATTAATTCCTTTTTATTTAGAACTACTTCATGATCTAAATAGTTAGCTACGGTGAAAGGTGCTTGAAGATCATCATTTACATAAGCTAAAGTATTTCCAATTCTTATCCCTTCCATTTCACAATTAGGTTCTATAACTATTTCTTTATTTTTCCAATATTCATTTACTTTCCATACGTTTTAATAAATGATCTAGGAGGTAGTCTAACTTTAAATTCTGTAGTTATTTTATCATAAGGGAAAATTTTTTCATTTTTTAAAAATTATTTTTTTATTATAAACAAATTGAACGACTACTTATAAGATTAGTTATGTATTTTAGTTTGATAACGCAAACTTTCTCTCAAAGTCAAAGTTAATTTCCTAAACCCTCTTCAAGAATTATCAATACTATTAATATATTCCCCGGAAATGAGAATCTCTATTATATATTACTTACCCATGAGTTAGATTTAATTTTTCCTATTTTCAAGGTAAAAAATTTTGTCCTATTATTTTATATTTCACAGAAAACTCCTGTAACTTTAAATTGGACTCTTTTGAATCTTTTTAGCGTATTCTATTTATTGCATGTAAGACTCCATTTCAATGTAACTTTAGTTTAAAGATGATAATTTACAAAGAGATATTAGATCAGAGCTCTAACAATACTCCCTCAG
>JABUQX010016826.1:102500-106666 GCA_015478945.1 Trachelipus rathkii | reverse complement strand
GAAGGGGAATAAATAAGGTGTGTATTAAGACGCAGTGGTCATAGGGACAGGATGCGATGATATTGGGTTGGTTAAGCGAATGTATGTGGTGATTGTGCTAGGAATCGGACCGACGGAAAAGAGTGTAGTGACTCCGTTAAAGGAGTGTCTATGGAAGAATGGAATTGAGGCTTGGTGAAAACTTACAAGAAAATGTGCATAAAAGGAGTGAATGGCGGGGTTTTGTGAAGAGCAATAGTTGTGGAACTGGATACGGGTAAATCCTAACACTTGACGTGATACACAGTGGAGGTCCGTCGCAGTGTTGCGATGAAGCCTTAGAGTGGATTTTTTTTTTTTATTGGCTGGTGATAGGCTCATGCTAATGGCATGAAGGTAGAGCATGGGGGCTTCTTTGGACTTTCCTCATGTTTTCTTCATTAACTTTGTCTCGGTATATGTGCACACCTCACCACAATTCTGGGGCCGAGGAGAAATATATATATCTATATAATATATATATATATATATATATTTATATATTTATATATATATATATATATATATATATATATATATATATATATATATATATATATATATATATATATATATATATATATATATATATAGGCATATTTGTAGATTCTGTACTGTAACTACCGAGGTGGAAGTTTTCCGAGGTCGTTGAGTCAAGTTTTGCGAGATTTTTGAGTCTAGGCGATTGACTCTCTCTCTCTCTCTCTCTCTCTCTCTCTCTCTCTCTCTCATATATATATATATATATATATATATATATATATATATATATATTATATTCATATATATATATATAAAATATAGTTATATTATAATATATTATGATATATATATCATATATATATTATGTTCACAGCTTAGGTTAGGTTAACTTACGTACCTAACCCTAACCTAACTGACCTAAACCCAAATATAAACAATAATATATAAATATATATAGTCATATATATTATATATATATTATATATATATATAATATATATATATATATATATATATATATATATATAACTATAATATATATATATAATTTATTATATATTATAGTATATATATATACTACATCTCAACACTAACCGATGAACTCCTCACTCTCACGTGAGTGAGTATACCGATATAAATACCTTATAAATACATATACACTGGATCATCAGCATATTCCTACAACTACGCACTCCGCACATTAGCAATATATTCAAAACTACAATAGCCACGCAGGAAGACGGCACTCTCCTACTCTCTCGCTCACCATAATTTTAGGTTCAGGAAAATCAGTAGGTGTGGGTGGGGACACGCTCCAGATAAAAGGACATAGATTATATACATATCTCAAAAAAACGTGAAGTTGCACTGTTGCAAGGCAACATTAATTAGCAACATCACGCGTTTTTTCATGGCTTCTTGTGCGAGTGTGAGGCATTTGTAAGGTCGGTGAGACCGATTTTAAGGTCTGGAAGACCGATTTCAGAGGTTTTGAGCCTGAACTCAAGGGTTTTACCCCCCAAAAGGGGGCTTAGCCCCCAAAGGGTTTTTTTTGGTTCCTAGAAGGTTTTAAATGATCGATAGAACATTTTTGATGGTTTCAATCGATTTATCGATGTTTTTTACCCCTATATCGATGTTTAAATCGTCTTTCTACGTGTTCTGGTTGACTTTTTACACTGAAAAATATAATCGAAAGAAAATTATTAATAACATTCGTTCGATATATCGCTGTAGTGGAAGAGCCATATTGAAGGGGACTGGAATCCTGGAAATCCTGGAATCCTGGAACTGGGAAAAATGCGCTTCCTGGAAACTGAAAGTGACTTCCTTGGAAAAAAAAAAAAAAAAAAAAAAAAAAAAAAAAAAAAAAAAAAAAAAAAAAAAAAAAAAAAAAAAAAAAAAAAAAATAATAATAAAAAAAAAAAAAATAATTTTTAATAAATAAAATAAATAATAATAAACTTCCAGATAGGAAATTTTCTTAGAGTGAAATGCACGGAGGCGTAAGAGAGAAGCGAGGAAGAAGGAAGAGAGAATGAGGTAAGGAGGAAGAAGTTAGGAAGCGAGAAAGGAAGGAAGAATTGGTTGTTTGGAACCCCCGGAGAGGGTCCAACTGAAATAAAAGAAGAAGAAGAAGAAATGCATGGAGTGCATAAGAGAAGAAGGAGGAAGGAGGAAGGAGGAGGATGGGAGAAAGGAGGACAGAGCTTGGTAGCAGGCACGGTGCCTGGATCCGGGCGGTGTGGAGTTAGTAAACATTCGTTAGTATGAGGACTGACATTTCTATTTTCAAAATCTCGTTTTCTTTTTATAATCGTCAACTAAAATATATTGTTTGCTATTTTATTTTATAAGTTTTATAAATTTCATTTTTTATGTTTTTAATTTTTGCTTTCAATTTAAATTTTTTTTTAATTACTTTTTAAATTTTATTTCTTTTTCTTTTTTAAAATTTTATGCTTTTCATGTTTATAACTTAAAAAAATTGCTGTTTATCAACCTAAGCAGTAATCAGTAAATCAGTAAAATCAAATCATCATCCAGCCACCCTCCTACCTTTCCATGAACTATTGATCTATTTATATTGATCTATTGATCTATTGAGTTCATGTCATATTTTGTATAACATAACACAAAAACTTTTGTTATTTTGTTTTGTTTTCTTTAATCATTTTTTTTAACTAAAATTTATTCTTTTTATGTTTATAACTTAAATTTTTTTGCATTTTTACATACCCTAAAGCAGTAAATCAGTAAATCAGTAAATCAGTAAATCAGTAAATCAGTAAATCAGTAAATCAAACTGCCCTCCAGCCACCCTCCTACCCATTCGTGATCTCTTGATCTATTGATCTATTGATCTATTGATCTAATGATTCAAGTCATATTTTGTTTAACATAACACAAAAACTTTTATTTATTTTGTTTTGTTTTCTTTAAACATTTTTTTTTTACTAAAAAATTTATTCTTTTTATGTTTATAACTTAAAAAAATTTGCATTTTTACGTACCCTAAAGCAGTAAATCAGTAAAATTCAGTTAAACATATCAGCAACAGCTAAAGCAGTAAATCAGTAAATCAGTAAATCAGTAAATCAAAGTACCTTCCAGCCACCTTCCTACCCTTCCATGATCCATTGATCTATTGATCTATTGATCTATTGATTCAAGTCATATTTTTTATTAAAATTGTTGTTTTACATACCCAAAAGCAGTAAATCAGTAAATCAGTTAATCAATCCCCCCCCCCCACCCTCCTACCCATTCGTGATCTATTGATCTATTGATCTATTGATCTGTTGATCGATTGATTAAAGTCATATTTTTTTATTAAAATTGTTGTTTTACATACCCTAAAGCAGTAAATCAGTAAATCAGTAAATCAGTTAATCAAACAGCCCTCCCACCATCCTCCTACTCCTTTCCAATTGATCTATGATCTTATTATCTATTGATTCATTGTCATATTTTGTATAACATAAATAAAGTAAATTCTTTAGAACTGTGTTGTTGAAATGTCGCGTTCGTTGTTGCATTATTTGCAGTTTGCTTGATGTTTGTTGTTGAAATGTGCGTGTGGGTTGTTGTTGTTGTGTGTTTGTGTTGTGGTTGTTGTAAACAATATCATCAAACGCTAACATTGCATACAAAACGTACCATATTCACAACTTTTCAAACATATCTCTAAAATATTAATGTTAATTTTACATTAAACATTGTATATAATTGAAAACTAAACAAAAATATATCTCATCCTCGCCTAACTGACATACAGCATTCATTAACAAGGTAACTAAAATTAGAAGTTTCAACTTACCAGCAGAAGTCATCATAGCAATCCCATTCTTTACTATACACAACCGCACAAAATATTATTATTATTATATTATTATTATTATTATTATTATTATTATTATTATTATTATTATTATATTATTATTATTATTATTATTATTATTATATTATTATTATTATTTTATTATTATTTATTATTATTTCAATAACTATTCATACCATTCTTTTTATTAATTGCCTCAGTCCACAACTAGGAACATTTGCGTAGGTAAAATTGTTCTCTACCCGACACCTTAAAACATTACGTAATCTTGTTAAGCTCAAGGGTAGCCAATCAGAAGAACTGATTATTTGCTATGCCATCACGG
>JABUQX010016826.1:15000-97500 GCA_015478945.1 Trachelipus rathkii | reverse complement strand
ATACACATATTAAAATGAAATTAATATAATATTATTAATTTATGTAAAACTAATAAAATCTATTCATTGAAAACCGCATACCTCTAAAAAATATAAATATATAAAAGTTAATATAAATAAAATATAATATATAAAATCTATTTTAAATAAATATAAATAAATATAAATATAATATAATAATAAATTTCTAAATAATATAAATATAATAAATAAAATAAAATACTTTTAATAATAAAATTAATATAATTATATTATAAAAAGAATAAATAGAAACGTAATTAAGAAAATATACATATACAAAACGATAATTATTGTTTAATGATATATAAACATTGTCAAAAAAATGTGATTAATAATATGTCTTATCACCGACTTGTATCTTCAAGAGACTGCTCTGAGACTACGACAATAAAACTTAGACAAATATATTAGAAAGCACTAATGCATAGATCATTTGTGAATCAGTAGGAGGTTAGTTACTGATGATAGTTGTCGCGATGATTGCATAATATGTTTTACTTTTCTTGTACTTACCCCAATTGGGGATAAGTTATCTATGAGTGTATCACCTCTAGGTGATGGTGTGTGTGTGTGTTTGTGGTGTGTGTGTATGTTATATTAGTATTTGATCTCTGTTCGACTATAAAACCGATCACATAATCCCTCAGAGTATGAAGTTGCAACTGGAGTAAAAGTATGGACTCAAATAATAAGTATGACTAATTCAAATTGAATTTCAATAATGAAAATACAATTCCAAGTTTATATTCTAAGCTATGACGTGTTTCACTATATAGATAATTAATGGATTTTTTAAAGTGATCAGTTCTCTCAATCCAGAATTCCTATCACTCTCACGTAGATAAAAACCTGAATTTCTAGGAGTGTTATTATGAGGCCTGAAATAAACTAACCAAGAAGTGTGTGAATAGTGTTTTACATCCCCGAAAAACGGATGGGTTGACCCCCTAAGAGGGTATAATTCTCTTATTAGTTCCTAGAAGGTTTAAAGTATTGATCGAAATTAGAACATTATTTTGTATGGTATTCTATCGACTCTAAGTTCACGCCTATCTTCGTATTGTTTTTAGGCGTCACCATAAAGATCGTGATACTGTGGTATATCAAAAATCGATGCTTAATTTAATATCTCGGGTTTACTCTGGCGTGTCTCATGTGTCAATAGATATTACAAGCTTTACATTATAATAAAATATAATCGATAGAGATAGCAAAATTTATTTTAATGCAACAATTTTCGTTCGAGATATAATCTTGTTAGTTCGAAGAGCACAATTGGAGGTTGACTGGCTAAGTTCCTGCGCGTAGATAGGGGTGTGCCATAGCAAAGATACAAAGCTTTCGTGGAAACTGGAAAAATGCTGCCTGAAACTTGGACTGAAATTGTGGACTCTACTTCCTTGAGAAAGTGGCATTAACTGAGCAAAGATGGTAGTTTTATATTGTTTGTTTCAGGAGTTAGGTCTTGTTTAGGTAAGCATGGAACAACCATGATTACCTATCAATGAATCCATTTTTTTAGTTGTGTGTAACTTCTGCATGCGCAAAATATCGATTTCGCCACTGCGCTATAGTGTGTTGTTTGCCCTCACGACTTCTAATGTGGAATAAATCACATCGAATTAGATATGATAAAAAAACTTAACTATTATATTCATTAAGTGAATTGCTGAGATACACTAATACAACATTGAAATAATAAATAAATAAATCGAAAAAGTAAAAAGATTACTTAATAAATCAAATTATGTTCGTATCAATATAGTCGCAGTATAGTGAGTAGGACAATAAAAGAGCATAGTAGGAAAGGTGGAACATAGGAAATATCCTATAGAATAAAGATAGAGAATCTCAGACCCTATATATAAGGATAAAATAAAGGAATGAAAAAGATGGAAATATACTGTAACTCGCAGTGAAGTGAAATGGGAACTTATGCGCTAAGTGAAATCAGGAAAACTGAGGGAGAAAATAAACTTAATGTGAGTCCGTGTATGTGAATTTCCATAATAAAGAATAGAAGAATATGAATAAGTAGAATTTGCCTATGATGAAACTATACTTGAGATAAGATATAGAAAACTTATCGAGATAATTAATATTAGTACATTATAATATATAAAATGAAAAAATGCAATGAGAATGTAATGAACTAGTAATATACGAAAGTGAAGAAGTATATTATTATTACTTAAGTTTATACTCAATAAATTACTATATTGTTATTAAATATAGTGAAGAAATATAACATTAAAATTAAGTTTGTATAGAAATATCATGTTGTGATATATATAGTGTCTCACCTGTGTGAATCAAGTGTTCGAGTTAATATACTTGACTACCTTTATTGTATTTCTATGTTTGATCTAGTTAACCAGCCACCCACGATACGAACTGAATACAGACAGTCAACAGACGAGCGTAACACACACCACTATGCGGAAGAGCGCAGACATTTTCAAGCTCGAACATATCGGTTATTTCAACCCACTCTTGCGAAGCAAAAAAGCTTGAAAACTTGCACAATTCGAATGGCGTCTGCAGAAATGCAAACGCGACGTGCAGAGAAGAAGAGAGAAGGAGGAAAGGACGCAGAGCAGGATAGCGATGACAACGAGGAAATCGAAATAGCAGTGTATATCTTTGAGAACCTACCCAGGCAAGGTGAACTTGCCATAATTGAAATAAAAGTAATGAAAAATATATGAATGTTATTAGCAAGAGAATGATAAGAGAGACACAGGAAGTGAAAGGTAAAAGGTACAGGAGAACGATGGGAGCAGGAGTAAAGAGGATACAGGCGCACAAGTGTTCGAGGCCCACGTCTCGCGCAGGTCTGGTATTTTCGTACGAGATACTCTTATGCCTCCCAGCGAACACATAAATAATATCATCTCCTGTATCATGTGTTAAATATCAGAGTCAGAACCTCTGTATATTGTTTGGCTCTATTATGTGAGAATTTAGTAGTTTCACGATGATATGACTTTTACGTTTTTAGTTTATGCGCCTTTGCAGATCTCAAGATTTTATGATTAAATTACTTCCTGTTTATATTTATTGGTGCTTCTTTCTAAGTGTAAAATTTTATGCTTATTCAATGGTTATAATCTTAAACAGAAATTGCATTATTAACAGTTACCCTTAAAGCGTAAATCAGGTAAATGCAAGTAAACTCATGGAAACTACCGAGCCTAGCCTCTCCCTCCGACCATCATGGAAAAGCTTAATTTCCATCGTATTGAGTCTATATATTAGGATTGCGATTGTCAAATGATTTTGTTACTAGGAAGATTAAACACACAAACTTTTGGGTTTTATTTGGTGTTTTCTTAATCAGTTTGTTTTGTAACTAAAGATTATTCTTTCGTTAAATGATTTTAGTAGTATAACTTAAATTTATTTATTTTGATTATTTTAAGGTGTATTTAATACAGTACAGATACATTATTTAAAAATCTAATATCTTATAATTCAGATTTAATTAATTCAGTAAATCTAAAACTGCCCTCCAGTCACCCCTCACACTTTCTATACTATTTCGTGATCTACTTGAATCTATTTTGGATCTAATTGATCTTATTTGATATTATGATTACAAATGTCATATGTATTAACATTATTCCAAATAACTTAATTTATTTTGTTTATGGTTTTATCTATATAACACATTTTTTTATCTAAAAAATTTGATTCATTTTCATAAAAAATAGAATTGAAGGAGTTTAAGTAGTTATCATATCTTTATAACTTACCATAATTAATGCTCAGTTAAATTCATTGATGATTACAGATCAGTAATATGGTGGTAAGATAATTTAATAAGTAATTAATCAGATATTTACATATAAGTTACCTTTCCGCCAACCTTCCTCTAACCTTCTTCCATGAACTCATGATTTAGATCTATGATTTCTATTTTGAATTTCAATTTATTATATATTATTTTATACTTCATATATATATATATAAAGATGAACAGGAAGTTTATTATATCTCTTATTATTATTATATATAAATCACCATTAATTCTCTTTCAATTATCTCATGTGATGTATATATGTCTCTCAGTCATATAATATAATTTACTCATAGTTATTATTCATTATGTATTAATCTCAGTGTGTGCATTTCCACTTCCTCCACCACGTTCTATTGAATACTTATTCTTATTTTTGATATCAGAATAGTTTAATTTCTTTAATAAAATAATTTTTGTAAATATGAATATATCAGTGTGGAAGATATTATTAATAAACAGTAGTTCTCCCGACGCAGTTGTTTTCGTTCATCTTATACTGAAAAAATCTTTCATAGGTATTATGTATTTATTCGATTAACCGCGACTAAATAGCGTTTGTATAAATTGTCAGTTAATCATGAATAAGTGAATATCAACTCAACATGAACTATTGGGCTGACTGACTCACGCAACTACATATATAACTCTTCTATCATCGTTAAGGTTGTCTCTCGCTCGATCTGATAGTTTGTATTATTGATTCCGTAGGAGAGAGGCTCCTCGGGCGCTCTCGAACATAAAAATATCTTATAATGTTTTCTGGACGTATCTTCCACGAATCTCCCGCAGCTCCGTGAACTTCACTTAATATATTGTAGAAGTTTGCAAATTTAGGAAATATTTTACTCGAGATAAGTTGACCGACTTTGCCAGATATGCCGTGCTCTCGACATTCGTCACTCTCATATCTATAGCTGTAACTGTAGATTTTTCTGTACGTACTCACTTGCCCCATGCTCCGATCTCACCTGACTTTACCTTACTTCAGATAGTCAACCAAAAGTATTCCTCGACTTCCGAACCGTCCGAAACCAGCGCTGCATTAACCACTCAGTGAGACAGTCTAAATTAGAGTACATATTTCAACGTTACTATGCTTCGTTGTCGTATCGCAGAACCGCCCATCTGCTTTGACTAAACTAGGACCAGATGATCAGTGTTTGACTATGCAATGTGCTATAAGTACTTTCCTTAATTTTTGATTTCGATAACTCTGACACTACAGATTAGTGCTATACAGAGTTACATTAAATACATTTTGTGTTGCTCATTTACGTTATATGTTTATGTGAGATTTCGACTTAAGCTTATTTGACGAGGTCACATAATCTCATTCCTTAATTTGAACAATAATATGCATTGGCCAGTCTCTTGTTTTACAGCAATGAGAATATTCTATCCTCAATTTTTATAATGCTTTACTTTACTAAATGTCCGACGTAACTTAATAATAACAGAGCTTGCAGTATCGGAATTTGACAATTACGAGAAGAGTTAAAAGTTGTGCTACGAAGCTGACATACTCATGTAGGACACATACGAATGACAGTTAACATAAATATTACTTACTATGCGAGCAATATTTATATCATTAACAAGTGTTACTCTTTCCCATTTAGACAAACAATAGTGGTGTGTATGTTCATGTGATACTGAATCTAAAATATATTTACTCTTAATAGTAGTGCTCTCGATAAAATAATTTCTCGGTTGTTATATTAAGTGATTCTCTATAATGCTATAATTCAATATTCAAGCCGATTCTATTATCAGATGGT
Organism: Trachelipus rathkii; assembly: GCA_015478945.1. Classification (NCBI taxonomy): domain Eukaryota; kingdom Metazoa; phylum Arthropoda; class Malacostraca; order Isopoda; family Trachelipodidae; genus Trachelipus; species Trachelipus rathkii. Next base: position 91,899 of record JABUQX010016826.1, on the reverse strand, counting down.
TATAGAACATATTGAATCTGGCCCTGATAGGTACATATTGAAGTACTCCTGCCGATTGTATATCTCCAACATATTACATTTTTATTCTAACAATAAATAATGCATAATTATGTAATACCATAAGTTTCGATATGTGAATTTTAAGACTATGACAAACAACTCTATGAATTCTATGCATGAACTATGAATTAATTATGTATTATAAGTATCTATGTTCATCAATAAAATAATTGAGTGAGGTGTCGTCGATCATACCTTATGTAAAATAAATAACGTGAGATTAAAGTTGTTTTGGTTTCACTGAAGGATTTTGTTTTTATCTCAGATTGAGACATATAGAAGTCAGCAAAATATGTAGTAGGTCCAAGTGCGTCAAGTCCAACATTCGGCAGTCCATCAGTGTTAAGATATAGTTTTCTTTAAATTTAAAACGGTTTTTTAATTTTACAACAAATTTAAAATAAAAGGTTATAAGATAAATATCGCGCCCACTCATATATCTAGGTGGAGCTGGTTGATTTTTAGAGTGAAGAACACTCTTGCTTAATGATATATTAATATTTAATAATATGTCCACATCAGTATCAAGAACCGTACATTTCATGAACAAGATTCATACAGTACAGTGAGGCGAATTTTACTATTAGGATCGAGCCCTTCAAGTTTTAAGTATTAATGGAAGTAATGTGCGTTTATAACATATATGAATTTTCTATTTTATTTTGAAGTGTAAATCTAATGAAAGATAGAATTATTAAGATATTATTTGTAGGAATAATGCTGTTTCAGAATAATTGGGCAATATTCGGTTTGATTATTATAATAAATCTCACGTTACTGCGCTACAATCAGAATTATTAACAGGTTCTACAAAGTGTAATTTTCTGAGTTTTTGTGTAATTTAGGCACTTACATATTAATATTAATATATTATAATATATAATATTAACTATATATATTATATTAAATATTATTATATATATATATATATATTATAATATATATATATATATATATATATATATATAATATAATTATTAATATATATTATATATATTAATATATATATTAATTATATATATGGGTTTGTGACCTTATAAAATACATACAAAAACTCAGATAAAATTACCTATTATTAGAGACTATAGTTTATAAATATCTTAATATGGTGGTTCACTCGGCATAACCGATAGATTATAAACTAGATTCGGTTTTTTAATTTTGATGCAGAAATCTTTCTGATTTTTATGATTCTAAAGCGATCTCTTAATTGCTTATGTATAATTCATATTATTATTATTATTCATAATATATTATTATTATTATTATTATTATTATATCTTTATTATATTATTAATTATTGGGATATTATTAAACTGTTCTAAATAAATAAAATTGAAATACAGATTAAAAAAATTTGCATTATATTTACGTTATACATTTGTTTTCGAAACTGAAAATATATTTGTTGTCATGTGTTGCGCCTGCCCTCCTCTACGTCTTTACGGTACTTTTACCGTTAGCAATTTGGAGATTAGATTTATGGAAAAAGTGGTTTCATATTTTTTTTTTCTCAAAAGCAAGCCAAAAAAAAAAATTGTTTGAACCAAAAAAAATGTTTTAATGTAAAACTCTGTAAGCACTAATCTGAGTCAGAGTCGAAATTTTGAATTTGACTGCTGGAGTCGGGGTCGGAGTCGGAGGTCGAAAATTTTTGTTTAAGTGGAGTCGGAATCGGAGTCGAATTTAAAGAATTTTTTGTTTAAGTGGAAGTCGGGAGTCCGGAGTCTGGAGTCGAAAATTAATTGTTTAAGGGTGTGAGGTCGGGAAGTCGCAGTCGGCAGTCGAAAATCCAAATTTAATTTAGGGTACGAGTCGGAGTCGAGAGTACGAAAAATTTATTTTACGACTCCGCAGCCCTGGAATCAATAGATCAATAGATCATGGAAGGGTAGGAGGATGGCGGGAGGGCTGTTTGATTAACTGATTTTACTGATTTACTGCTTAGGGGATGTAAAAAGTATAACAAAATTTTAATAAAAAAAATATGACTTAAATCAATATATCAAGGAATCAACAGACAATAGATCACGAATTGGTAGGAGGATAGAGTTGGGTGGGGGGACTTGATTAACTGATTTACTGATTTACTGCTTTTGGGTTATGTAATATATAACTATATTAATAAATAAATAAGCTGAATCAATAGATCAATAGATCAATGGATCATGAAGGGACAGGAGGGTAGGTAGGATGGCATTATTGATCTACATGAATTTACTGATTACTGATTACTGCTTTACTGATTTACTGATTTACTGATTACTGCTTTAGGGGTATATAAAAATGCAAATTTTTAAGTTATAACCATAAAATTTGCCTAAATTTCTATAAAAAAAAAATGTTTAAGAAAACAAAACAAAATAAATAAAAGTTTTTGGAATTATGTAAACAAATTATGACTTTGAATCATTATATTCAATAGATCATAGAATCAATAGATCAAGATGATCACGAAAATGGGTAGGAGGGTGGCTGGAGGGCAGTTATGATTTACTGATTTACTTGATTTACAGATTTACTTGGAAATTACTTGGAAAATATTACGCTTGGTCTAGAAGGGTATAATGCCTCATATATGTGTCAAAAGAAATATTATCAATTTAAATATAAAACATAAAAAGAATAATTAAAGTATAAACAAAATGCAATTTTAATGGTAAAACCAAATCCAATTATATAAAACATATACGTTTAGTTTGTTTTAAATGAATCTATAATTACAAAATTATGAGAAAAATTTAATAAATTTGATTTTATCATAACTGATAGATCAATAGTATTCAATAGTCCCGATGAGAACAAGTATTAGTGTGAAGTAGGCTCGGACTGGGGTTATGGTAGTCTGAGTAATTTACATTGAATTAATAATTACTATGTAATTACTTGCTCATATAAATAAAATAATAATATAATAATAGAAATAATAAATATTTTTAATTTTATTTTCAGATAATAAATTAATCTCAAATGAAAAAGCAGAAATTTATTAAAATAATGAAGAATTGAAATGAAATATTATAAAAAAAAAATTATTAAAAATAATTAAATTAAAAATAAATTTTAATAATTGCAATAGATAAATAAAATTAAATAATAGTGGATTTTTTGAAATGAGTATATAAATAAATAAATAAATAAATAGATAAATCATTAATTTAAATAAAAATTAAATAATTCATTTATTTTAATAATAAAATCAATAATAAAATTAATTAAGTAAAATAAGTAATCCTAAAATTAAGAAATAATAGTTGTTAAATATATATTATGAAAATAAATAAGATAAAATGTCTCAGATAATTAACTTGATAGGCTAAACGATGTGATTTTTAAATCATATAACTTAGCAAAAACATAAGTTAACGCACACGGATCCTAGACCTCGATGATGGTCCGTGAACCATAATATAAATCTATTCATAGTTCATTTCCATTTCTTCCAATAATCCATATTCGTATCCTTTACCTCCTTCCTCATCATTCCTTCTCTTATATGCATACCTATGCTATTTACTTTACTTCTTATCCTTTCTTTATCATTCAGGTGACGTAACTCCATTACCTCCTCGACTGTGTCGTACTTGTACTCCACATACATCACATCTTTCTTCCTCCCTATTCTCTGATATTAACCTCCTTCATATCAATACTCCTTCCTCCTATACTATATACATCATCCTTCTCTACATTACTCATACTTCGATGTCATAATTCAATCTTATTTACTTAATAAATAGTGAAATAATATAACTTAATATTTCACTATACTCTAGGATAAGGAACCTAGACACTTCACTCTCAGATAATAGTACGATGTAGATCAACTGTCCGGAAACCTCCAATTACCTCAGAATGCTAGAACTCGAGTAACTTGATCTCATAATTAAGTGATAACAATAGCAATACAACCGTGAAAATAATATAATGAAGAAACATATATCGCGCATAACTGATTTTATTATTATATATATTATAATAATAATAATATATTATTTATAATAATTAATATATATAATTATTATTTATTTAATTTATTAGTTTTATTATTTTTTTTAATTTAAAATGTTTTTTAAATTTATTATTATTAAAGTTTATAATTATTCATTTGATTTAGTAATTTTTTTTAACGTCCCAGATGTCACGATATGTATAATCAACATGAGATATGTCCACTTTCAGTTTCCAGGATAGCCATTTTTCACAGTTCCAGAGATTCTCTGACGAACCTATCAACAGGATGTTCATCCCCCAATTCGATGGCTCTCACAATACAAGTCGAATATATCCGAGACGAATAGTTAATTAATTAAACTTTTCTTTCGATTATAACTTTTTTTCAGTGTAAAAGTTACACATGAAACGTAGAAAGGACGATTTAAACATACATTAGATTAATAGGGAGTAAAAACATCAGATTAAAATCGATTGGAAATACAATCAAAAATGTCTATCAGAATCTTATTTAAAAACCTTCTAAGGAACCAAAAAAAAAACACATCGCAAGTTCCAAGATTTCACAGGAAGTTACCCACTTTCCAAGTTTCCAGATGAAGCCATTTATCTCAGTTATCCAGGTTCATGGAATCACTTCACAGTACACAAGTCCATCACTCTCAAATATGAAGCTCTATCCACTACAAAGCAAATAATTCCAATCGAATATTATTTTAATATAATTATTTCTTTACTATAATAATAATAATTTTCTAATTATTAGATATGAAAGGATAAAAATCCACTAAATTGAAACACGTTAGAAAGACGTATTAATTACATCGTAAATATAAATAGGGGTTAAAAAAAACATCAAGAAAAATCTGTTATGAAACACTCCAATTCAACAAATGTTACTCATATAATCGATCACTTTATAAAATCATTCTTATGGAAATCAACTCAAAAAAAAATTAATAATCCTTTGGGGCTAATGCAACTCACCCTTTTTTGGTGAGTGTAAGAATAATGGATCCCTTTGATAATTCAGGGTATCTCAAATAAACCTGTTGAATAGATTCAGTGCTCCAGACTCCATTAGAATTCATGGTTCCATCACGATACCTTAATAAACTCACAATTACACTTATAGATCTACTGATCTCTCCAAGCTGAAAAACCGGAAAATTATTCATTGTTGGTTCTTAAAATTTTCTGTTGTAAGGGGTCTAAGGAATATGTTTGACTAATAAGCAAACATAGTGCTTTATAAACTATGCGGTTGCAACTGTGCTCTGTGCTATGATCTCATTAATACGTTATAGCACAGTACATTTACCCATACTTCTATAATATTATACTACTGAAAATGTAAAATAAAAAATAAATTAAATAATATTATATATATGTGCTTTTTTTTTATTTTAGGAGCAGGGGACATAGTATATTATTATATAATAAATATATATATATATATATATTATATATATATAATTAATATATTATATATATATATATATATATATATATATTATATATAATATATATATTATAGATATATATATAATATTATATGTATATAATATTATATATTTATTTAGATTATATATATATAATATATATATTAAATTAATATAATAATATATTATATATATTAATTATTATGTATATATATATTATATATTTAATATATTATTAATATAATTTATATATATATATTATTAATGGGTATTATTAAATAATAATATTAAATATTTAAAATTTTATAATGAAAGTAATAGTTACAAATCTAATGAACCCTTTTACATTTTACCAATTATTTGTTATTAATTTTTTTGTTAGATAATAGGGTATCAATGACCTTCTGGACTCTTTAGTTAAGGTGTTGTATATGGTTGGTCGTCTGTAGGTCAGACTGGAGGAATAATGCACTTATAGTTGTGGTTATCTGTATTTCGTCTATATTATAACCCCGTAGGGAGAAGGCGGTGTAGAGGAAACTCCTCACCTCTCGTCATACAAACTACCGAAATGAGCAGTGGATGTGTTACAGTTAAAGTATATCTGCTACCTCGTGTAGGGGGGAATTAGTCCTACCCCGTTAGTAATCCACCTCGTGAATTGACAGTCCAGATGATATCCCTCGACTCCGTGTGCTGCATAGTCGTATCTGAGTGTATTCCCTTGGGGGTATTCCTATTAGTGTTGTATTAACATATATTGGTATAAAATATAAATAGGTTATAGAAAGGTTTAGAAGAAGAAATACATTCTAAATAGAGTAGTCGTCTTAAATTTGGCTCTCTAATCATGAGTATACTTGTATATTATTTATATCTAACAATAATTTTTTTTATTTCTTTATATTTTGTTTTACATTCTTAACCGAAATTTTTTATGGAGGTTCCATAAATGTGTTATTCCTCTTTTATCACACTCAAATGTTAGCTATTTGTATTCATTTAGGATATTTTATTTTTTTTTTTTTTTTTTTTTTGATTTTTTTTTTTTTACATTTTTCATGTCGATAAAAGTTTTGGAGCTAAGTACTATTGTATCACGATGTCATCTCCGTGTCTCACGCTAGATGATAATTATGTATGTTTAGTGAGTAAGAGATTGTATAGCATTTGAGATCAACACACACATCTCAATCAATGTCCTTTTAGTACTAATATCTACTATACTATAATTACTTCCGACATCTTAGCTAGTATGATTTATATATATATATATATATATATTATAGGTGTTTAGCTAAATGTACTATATGAATTACTGTGAGTGACTTTATGTTACAATACTCAATAGAAACAAACTAAGAGGCACTCTGAAACGTAATTCATCCATTTGCTCCTTACTGAGATCCACATATTTCTTAAATTTTACCGTCTTTACTTCTATGAGCCTTTTAACATGGTACATAATCCAGTATGAGCTTAGATTTGGATTTTTAAATAGATATTCTTATAGAGAGACGAGATGATTGCGTGGTTTACGACTGCGACCGACGAGAGATCGCGAGTCATTCGCTTGCCTCATACGATTCTTATTTTTAAAAATACTTCTGACCAAATATCTCCGGAGAGTGATTTTTTGAACAGTAGCTTATTCCAGCCTCCATGATTCAGAGTATTCGTATACAATGATTATAGAAAAATATCTATTAAAAATTCACGGTGCTATTAGTATTTATAATTGTTTTATATAAAATGGAATAATATATATCGATAAAAATATACTATACACTACAGAAAATATAACCATAATAATATTATTAGTAAATCAGTCAGTATAAATGCTATATTACAAAAATGTATAAAAAAAAAAAATAAAATTTAAATTGTCAATATTATTTTCTCAGAAGTATCGATACACACGTAACCTATTTATTACATAGTGAATCAGCTATCGTTTTAAATAATTTTTACCATATTGTATATATTACTAATCACTATAATACTACCCTAATCATAACCAAGGTGGGTATGAGTATACCGTAATACGGGGGAGTAGGGGGGCGTATTTTTCCTATATACCCTATATACGTTCGGGGATAGGGGTATAGGGCCTCACCCGATACCTATATATAATATCATAAGGCAGAGTTGTAGAAACTGTACTGTGCGTGGAGACTTAGTGTAGGAGTTCATGTCCATTCGACGTCCGGCTAGAAATGCGCTCACGAACGTGAAAGACCACATTCCAGCATACCCTCATAAGTTTCCTGATCACAATTGACTGGATATTATATAAGAAAATTCATTCTTATGTGATGTGATGTTAATAAAATCTAGGTATTTAAGGGTTAGGTTATCGGTTAAATAGAGCTGTAGAGAATTAGTCCTATTGGATACTTCTCTCTGATTCGTCTGGTACCGTTACAAGATACTCTCATATGCTTATAAGGTGCTATATATAACGGAATATATATATTTTAAAAATAAAAATAATAAAATAATAATAAAAATCAAATAAAATTTGGATCTAGTATAATTAAGTACGTGGATATACTCACAGTAGAGTCCAAATTTATTATCTTATTTAGGGCTTATTTCACTTCATTTTAAATCATATTTTATTATAATCGCAACACATTCAATAATGATCCTGTTTCTTCACCAACTATTACGTGCCTGGGATCCCCTCATTCATTAATTAACCAGTATTACGGATATTTAATATATACTTTAAGATGATGAAGTATATTATAAATCAATAATTAAGTTAAGCTAGTGTTACTAAACTACTTTTGACAAAAGGCTCAAATATAGAGGAGAGAGAGAGAGATAAATCATGAGAATAGATTGTATTTAGAATTTTATATAGCTTTGGACAAGGATTTCTTTATTTATCGATTACGTGAAGAGAGAGAGATGAGATATGATGAATAGATATATGAGTAGATGAATAGAAGTGTAGAGAAATAATTGTATGAGTCTGAAGAAACAAAAATTTTAAAAATTGAACGAATGAAAAAGATAAATAAATAGAGTACGATAGATAGATAAGATAGATAGATAGATAATAGATAAGATAGATGGATAACTGATAAGTAGATAGAGTTTCTAAATTATTAATATTATATTAATATTATATTTATATATAATATTATTTTATCATATTATATATTTTAATATCTTAATATAATTATTATATTAAATATATTTACTATATTATATAATTATAATATTATTAATATATTATATATATTAATATTTATTTTAGTATATTTATTAATATTTCAATATTATATTTTATTTATATTAATAATATATCTATATATTTTTATATATATATTAATTATTATTTAATATATATATATATAGTTATATTATATCATATAAATAGTATATATAAATTAATAGTGAGGATAACAAGGTTATTAACTAAATATATTTTTGTTTTCATCTAATTAAGTTATAAAATATATTACTTATATTGAATTTTTGTGTCAAACTAAAATAGAGATTATGAAATGAGGTAGTGAATATCCGCAAAATTGCGTATACTCACTCTTCATACAATAATGATGAAAGTATGAATTAAGTATTGTAAAAAAATTTGAAATCGGTTAAATGATGTTGTTCTTGAACCACTGTGCTTTTTATACCTTTCAATCCGGTAGCGACTAGACTATATATCCTTTATGCCTTCTTGCGGCTCAACTTCGCAGTCTTCTTCTTTGTGTTTGTTTGTCACGTGTATTTTTTATTGTCGAGCTGCCTATCGATTGCCTAATATACTCCCCCTTTCATACTTATTACGTATTCATCTCTGTGTCGAATCATATTCTCTTCGCTGTAGTCTATGCTCCATATTATTATCTATGAATCATATTGATATCCGATATATTTGGTAACGTGGTGCGTAAATATGCGTTTTCTTCTGTATAGAGATTGTGCTGTGTTGCGGCCATATTTTACCTTAATGAGATAAGTTTTCCTTTACTTGTGATTTAATAATGCAATTGGTCTTTCTATCTACGAGTCACTATTTTTTATCGTAATGGTGATATATGCGCTTTTTTATCTGTTAATAGCTGCTTCCGCTGCGTGGGGTCGCTCCACGCCTTACCTCGACTTAGAGTATCCCTTGGATACTGCCTCTGTGTGCCTGCCTCATAACATTACCTCTTGGGTAATCCAACTGTCTCCACTGGATAGACCTAACTCTAATTAAAGTCTTTTATAATCACTTGTGACATGAGCGTGGATCTTGTGATTGAAATAATCATATAGTCGATGTTGTGTAGTTATAATTACAAATACAGTAACTATCCACTACGTTTTTAATTACTTTGTATGTCGGCTCTCATAGTCTTAGTTTAGTTCGATTATAGTGACGAGACGAGCTGGCCTACTAATAGCTCTCTTGTACTGTGTTGTGTCCTTCTCTCTTCGTGCCTACTGTGTAATCAGCTTCTTAAAATGGCCTGCTAGCTATAACCTTCGAGAGCTCAAGTTTAGGTTTACGCTCTCATAAAGTCTTCTTCAATCTTGGCCAAATTTCCTCTTGTTGAATAGTGTTCAGGTTTTTAGATTATTAGTTGTGTTTGTCTCACATGTTAAGTATTTGTGATTATTTATTCGTCGAAGAGATATCTCTCATTATATTTATCTCTTTTTTATTTATATATTATATTAATATATATTTTCTTACATTCTTTCCTCTACGATATCATTCACTATATATGTCTGATCGAATCATTATTCGAAATCTATAGTAACTTATCTCACACTAATAAAGATGTGACAAGCTCTAAAGTAGCTCCTAGGTCCTCTTCTCAGATGGTTATGTACTTCATTGTATCACTCTTATTACTTGATTGATTAGTTTATTATCTCATTTATTTTATTCATTTACTTAGCTGCTGTATTTTATTGATTATTTATGGATTCTTCATGTATCATTCATGTAGTTATACTTATTGACAGTGTCTAGTATTAATATCCGGTGCCATTTGGTGTGTTTTTTGTGTATTAAAAAGAAACCTTCTTGAATATACATTGTTGAAACTATAACAGGCATTATAGAGTGCAGCATGCTAAGACTAAGTTAAGAGTATATTAACAACTCTCATATAGAAGTATAAATATACCTTAACGGTGTATACGTCAGAATAGATAATAATAATCTACAATAGATTATTAACTATAGTTATCACATCACTATCATATACATATAAAATATAATAATTTAATTATCTCAATACATTAATTAATTAATATAATCAATGATATTACAACTACAACTGCTATAGTGATTCCACTACTTATAATATAAGAATTATATTAAACACTGTATGAAATAAGATCGAACTCAGATAAGCTCACACACATCTACCTATAATACTATAATGTAATGATTAATGATAGTACTCCCTCCTATCATTATATTATTTTATTGAGCTCTTTCTGTCTCTTTTCCCGTACTATACCACTTTTGATTAGTGTTATAAGATATACTATATTTAGGGGTTATTTTAATGTATATATATATATATTTATATCTAATATATAAATATATATATATATTATATATTACTCTATATATATAATATATATTTATATATACTACTCGTCAAAACTAAGTTTTTAATCTATACTTTATTTTTTAAATAATAACTTCGCAACCTCTCTAATCACGTAAGGTATACGCATTATTAAAGGAGGGATTCTATAAGTATATTTTACCTGTGTCTAAGGTATATTTAAGGAAGTCACCCCGGCCTGCCAAATGTACTGACCCTGTTGATATCTACCGATTATACTTTTCTTACAATAGTAGTATACATATATATAGTAACGCATAATTTAATATTATTCTTTGAATAATAACAAACACCTCACCCCTGCCTTATCTATATTGTTATTATAATTATCTTTTGATTATTGTCTTATTATTCTGATATATTTCATAGTGAGTAGATCACATTTTATATTTCTATCTGGACAATGATCTTCTGAAGTAGATGTTGGTCTGTCTGAAGGTTGTATTCGGACACTACTACTCATTATTTACAGTGCATTGCCCTGCAATAGGGTCACGTTGTTCTAGCTTCTTGAGTAATGTATGTTATGAATATAATCATATCTGTGGATGCTGATTTATTTAAAAGTATCTCAATTATCACATAAATGAGCTTATACTGTGAACTATTAGATTGTGCCGTCTGTTTAATTAATACTGTATGCAACTATTGGAATAATACTTCTAATAAATTTTATCAAATTTTTATTTAAGTGAGTGGATTAAAATTCAGGATCTATGAATGTTTGACATTAAACATTACTTAATAATAAAAATAATATTTAATGTATGTAATCGCAAATCCTATAAATAAATTATAATGCACTTTTTCATAAGAGATGTACGTACGAAGACCTTTTCTGTCACTCTCTCGTACTGGGAGGAAATTCTAGTGACTTAGTAATTTGACAGACGAAGCATGAGACGTGAAGTGCGCATCCGACCGTCCTACGGTAGACCTGACTAGGAAAGCTTAAGACAGTAGAGCTTATTGCTAAGTATATAGAAGATGTTTACTGACCTCGAATTTGGTAAAAGTCGAGTGAAATTAAAGAAGAATCCAGTTGTTAATTCTAATTTCAAACTTTTTTGATATTTTCAGTAGTATCGCGAAGAAGTCCGGCTTCCAGAGAGGAATGTCGGCGATATAGTTGGAGTTGCATGTGAAGTGAAAAATTTCCATAATAATTTTTAGGGGCAGAAAGAGGGTACGATCCCATATATTAATGGCTTAAAAATATTATAAAAAATTGGGTATATCACTAGCCAGAAGAGTATCGAACTCATTACCCTAAGAATCTTGTAGTTTTCCTTTTCTCTCCCTACTTTTTACTTTTTTTTAGATACATTCGTTTAATAGATTAATACTATCAAATTGCCTGTATAAATTGCAAACTGTCAAATCTGCATTAGAAAATTGCCTTTCTTTTTTTTTAAGTTACCCCATTAAGCATGATAAATTAAATTACCGAAAATGCATCACAATTTAATAAGATTGTGAATGCATTTCGAATCATGTGATTTCTTAGGTCACACACTCATGATAATTTACATAATAAAAACGTACGCACATGATAATACACAATAATATACAATATAATTAAAACCCATACATGATATTTCATATAATATGCACATAAAAGTCCTTAAATGTACAAGCATACATTATCATATATATATATTATATATATATATATATTTTATATATATAATATATTTATAATATATATATATATTATATATATATTATATAATATATATTATATAGTATTTAATATAGTTATATCATATATATCTATATATATATATATTACATAATATATATATATATATATATTATATATAATATGGATATGATGAATGCGTAATATGTAGAAAAGCGTTTTCGTTTTGGCATTTGTGCTTACGAAAACTTCGCGCAAAATTGTAAGAAATGCTTACTAAACGTAAAGAAATTCCTTATTTCTGTAATTTTTGCTATTACTCGTGCTTACTGAATTTAGGACGATCTTACGAAAAAAATGTAAACGAAACAAATGGCGGCAGTAGGCAGGTAGGAAATTATTTTTAATTTCTTTTTTTTTTGTTTGGGGGGGGGGGAAGGTTTTGTTTGTGTGTAATGCCTTTAAAAATAATAAGATTGTGCCAAAAATTGGGTTTTGTATTCTTATTTTTTTTCAGTTTGATATATTCGTAAAGAAATCAAATGAAAATGTTTTTCATTACGTGGAGTTTGATTTGATTGAATTATATTTTGAATTGATGAATGTTTCATTCAATAAAATCAGCTTTAAATCTGAATTTCTTCCAAAATCGCATTAAAACTCACACTCACAATTAGTATGATCAATTATTTGATAATACAAACCTATGCTTATTTTTTATTTCTTGTTTATTCCAAATTTTCTCCGGGTGCTCCACGATAACAGTCTGATTCCACATTATTATGTTAAAATAAAAGTACCACCTCGTAAGACGTGCTTGTGTCGGTCGATTTTGACCCACGAAATTATCGTGCTAACTAAAATCTGTGTAAGCATTTGTTACCGTGCGTACGCACCAATGACAAAATCGAAAACGGTCAAGTAAGCATACTAGGTATATTTTTATAAAAATATATAAATGTATTTTAATTAAAAAAATCTACGGTAGTTTATAACATAATTATTAATTTAATTTTTTTTTAATAACCTGAAACTAATACTGAAATGTTGTTTACATATCGAGAGTTCGAATCAATAATCAAATTAAATAATAATAATATATAATAATAATAATAATAATTAATAATAACAACTTAATACATATTATAATTATTAATAATAAAATAATAATAAATTAATAATCTTAATAATAATAATAAATAATAATAGATATATATAATAATTAATAATTAATTAATAATAATAATAATAATAGATAAATTAATTTAATTAATCAAAAATATGATAATTAAATAATAATAAATATATATAATAATAATCATAACTAATAATAATAATAATAATATAATAATAATAATAGATAATAAATTAATAATAATAATAATAATAAATACACAACTACTCGACTTACTACTACTACTACACTTTACTGAACTACTACTACTACTAAACTAATGTTTATCTTAGTTATGTGCTTCCACTTACTAATAATAATTAATTTAATAATATACATAATAATAATAATAATAATAATAATAATTAATAAATAATAATCAATAATAATAATAATAATAATTATAAAATAATAATAATAATAATAAAATAATAATATTTTACGAAAACTTTCTTACTTAAATTTCTTTGCAGTATCCGAGATAAAACTGCATATAGTTTATAAAATACTTTTAAAGCATTATTAATTATAATAATAAGAACACACACAAAATAATATTATATATATATATTATATATATATAATATAGTATATATATATATATATTATATATATATATTATATTATCATTATATAGTTATATATTTATGTATATATATATAATATAATATAAATATATATATATATATATTGAATAGACTAGGATAATTATTGAACCGTTTGGTTGAAATAATTTGAAAGTTATTACTGTTTATACCTTCTTGCTAAAGATGTTGAACTGTCTTGCTCCAAAGATACTTTCCTCAGCCATTCCCATTACTACACGATTCAAGAGAATTATTCCTCCTCTCCGCGCTCACCTCCATTTAATATTTAAAATTGTTATTCTGCGACTCTCTTAGGTTACGCACTAAGAAGGAGGACAGTGCTGAAAGTATCCCTCCAAGTGAGTATCGTACCCCAAAATTTGTCCCTGCTAAGGTGATAGGAAGAGATGGTAAAACTGTTATCATCAACCATAGGGACCTTACGTGATGTTGCAAGAGTACACATTACATCGTAGCTGTTGTTGAAAAAATTCGGTTTCTAACATTCTTACTTGATAGAAAAATTTTCTGTAATTCCTCTTTGCCAAAAAACATCTTCTAATCACTTTTGCTTAAATCTATGCCTTGTGTCCTTCCACTTATCGCTTTGACGTGTGTTCCTATAGCTAACTCTACCATACTGAAAAAGGCTTAATCTCCATGACCTTCCTATTTTTCATTTATGTCTACCGCTAAGGTGACGATTACCAGACCCATTTGCGAATACCTTCATGATCACATAATGGGTGGCAATCAAGTGTGCTCAAAGAAACTGGGAGTTCGTTCAGGTTTGTTCTAGTCAAGAGTTAATAATTTTTATTCATTGCTGACAACATCCTACTATAACTTACTCTCATAAGTTATAATTTATTAAAGGGCCTATTGTAACCTCCTTGTTTAGGGTGATATTGTAATAAGTATATATCGTTATTCATCACATCTATCGGAGGGGCTTCACGTAAAGCTTAGCCACTCCTATTATACTATATACTAATTTGTGATGAATTATGAAGTTGAGTCTAAAAGCTTATAATATAAATATCTAACTTAACACTGTCCATATCCGTTAACCTCAATTCCATACTCTCGTGTTTTTTTCATATAACTCTTAGCCCTTGACCCCCTCTATCTCGTTTTTAAGAAGAAGAATTTTTTTTAAATTCGTCGGCATTCCTCGAACGCCTTTTGACTTCTCTCTCTAGCAATGAAAAACTGAAACTAGTTGTTAATACAACGAATAATCAACAAGTATTGACTGCATTTGTGTCTAATTACTAGTATACACTAAAAAACTCTCTAGGTATATAATGACATACGCTGTTGGCGTAAAGAGTTGGGAATGAAAATATCCACTTAGACGGACATGAGTGCAGACTTTACTTGCAACGTCTTAAGCAATTGGCGTGCTACCTTTTCAAACTCACAGGTTAGTTTACCATTTCTTCACCTTATATCAGAGGTGAGGATTATTTTTAGTTAAGTGAGATTATGTTGTAGTTACAGTACATAGCGCGAAGAGTATTTTCCTGGGTGCCCGGTTGCCGATCCGTATGCCTCTCTTCACCTGGTTGCATATAAATCTATGTTAATTTAAATTACTTAGTTAAGCCGTTTATTTGGTGCGGGGGCTGCCAATTAAGTGTAATCAGTGTTGTGGTTAATTATAGTTTTAGTTTGGGATCTAATATGTATATAATATGATATAAATAATGATATATATATAATATATATTATATATGTATAGTTATGTGCTAAAGTCAACTAATTTATGAAAATCTATCAGTAACTCGGTTCTTGATTATATATATTATAGCTTTTTAAGTTAGCTTTTCACTTCTTTTCCTAGCCACTTCTTATGTATCTGTTTTAGTTAATTACTTACACTTGCCATTCTATTTACTTTATGATTTTTTTCTCAAAAACTTTTGTGATATTTGATCTTCCTTACGTCTATTTAACACACTCCGTTTGACTGAGCTCTTCAATTTATGAGACTGCTTTAACATGTTGATAAGATAGTAAGTAGCAACAAGTCTTGCCATTTAGTATATTTTATATTTCTCTTATTTCTCTACTTCCTCCTTGAAAAGGGCTACTTTACAACACTGTGAGATTTGGTAGATATTAATTATCATGTCTCTTTTAAAACATAGAGAAATAATAGACACAAAAAAGCCCATATTAGAAAAATAAATTATAAAACAAGATATATACGGACTTAAAGAGGTCACGAAACTCTTAACCGATATCTATCATACAGACTTTTGTTACGATAACACACATTTTAATACTCCTTGTGCAGTTTTATACTCTATCTAAAAACATTAGGCTCTAATGAACTTTCGTTGAATTGCTCCTAAGCCAAATCGATAATTTCTTTCTTTTTCTTCCTTACGCTCCTAGCGTTCCTCTTAGTCATTCCTTACTTGTAAAGCTCTATCTTATATTTTATAATAAGTTATATTAAATCTATATATATGCTCAGATAGTAGTGTACTATAACTCAATACTTATTAGAATCTTAAATGTAACATTATAATTAAAAAAAAATTCACGCTTACACACACGCGTCTCATAGGCAGTTATTATCATATTATAGGTTAAGGGTTCAGGTTATTTACGTATTATTAGTTAATTTTATAGGCTTAGTGATATAATGCATAGTCGTGTACTCGTTCGAGTGGCTCTAGATCCCTATTTCATAGGTAAGTAGTGCGCGTCAGTGATAATCAAACGATATAGATCAAAAATTATTCCAACTTGAACGCTTAAGTTAGTGTAAATTTAGATTTTGAGCAGTAAGCGCGGTGTGATATTAGAGTTTAGAGTGTGAGAGGATTTAATATGTGTAGATTCGTTTTAGAATCCGAAGCTGAAGATGCGTAAAGATGACCATGTGCCACTAAGTATTTTTTTTTGGTGGCAGGAAGAAGGATTCCTCTCTCTGTCTCAATGTGTTTTTACCAAACTGTGGTTCAAAATATCCTCTTATCCCACACCCTGATACGAACTTTCCATGTTCGACACAGCGACCGCCTTAGTCTTTATGAGGGGTGCCGTATCTATGTACAATATTCGTTTCTTCGGGGTTGCCATAGGAGTGCAGAGCCGTTCGCTCACACGCCGTTGGAGAGACTATACCATCGTGAGCTCGACTTCTTCTCTCCTTCTTAATCTCTCTTGATTTCTTTGGTCTCTTCTCTTCCGGGTACATTCTCCTAGTAGATATGAGAATCAGCATTAAGGCACACCATATACATCGCCGCCTACGGAGCTTCACAATGGGAGGTCAAAGGTTGAGATCCTCAGACGAAACGCACGGCACGGGACCAATGGTTGTTCAGACGTCATTTGTCTGCGCCTCCCTTATGCAAGCTTCTCACCTCTATCAATGACGAGGCCGGGTGCCCATGTCCACTGACACACTGTATTAATGTATGTTAGCAAAGAAATAACTTTCATTACAATGGTGCGTTGTAGAACGTGACCCTTGATATCTAGGAATTATAAAATCGAACTGCTGTGAAGAGGAAAAAGTCTCGCAGTTTAAACAGAACTCCAGTTTCTTTGAGGGCGCCTTAGCAACCATTGTGATGTGAGATTTACATAAAGACATTTTTTTGTTTATGTGTATAAGTGAGGCTACCATAGGATAATGTTTATTAATATATTTGATCTCAAAACAAGTAGAATGTTTTGTACTTGAGCTTGAAGAAGTTAAGAGATTATATATATAGTTGTGGAGATTTTAGTATAGTAGTTTGTGATATTTTTAAGAATATTATATAATTTGCAAGGTTTTTGAGTACGACCTACCATATCTGAAAATTCTATCCGATACATGCTAGTGAGACATAGAATTCGCGGAAAAGTAATAAGCGAGATAGCCATTTCATAGTAAGTGAGTTAATATAAGATGAGAGTGACATAGAATTATTTGGAAATAGAGAGTATTATGAATGAAATGATAAGTGGGTATTTGGAGTTCATTCGGATAATGAATAGTTGAGTTTATAATGAGATGTAGATGTTGATCAGAAGGAGAAGGCTCGTAATGTTAAGACCACGAATTACGGTTTTAGTGCGATATACTCGCAGTAACGCCTCTGCAGGCGAGCAAACAGACGCTTTGACTAGTGATAATAAGAAGCAGAGAGATTTTCTCCACTCTTCTCGAACCACAACAAAGTTTCACTATGTGATATTGAGCGATTATGAAGGAAAGCTTAGACATAAGTAAAGCCATAGAGTTAATGCGATGGAAACCTCAATTTAGGATACAGTGGTGTTATTTTGGCGGAACAAGAGTGATTCGAGCGTCAACACACATATCACGAGATGACAAAATGTTTTTTGGAAATGTTTGCTTGAAAATCATTATTATTATCACTTATTATAAATTATTACCTAAGGCGCTCGAAAAACATTTAATAACTGTACACGGATAGGAAAGAGAGAGTATACCAAGTAAGAGCAATTCTGAGAGCGCGCCTCGAAAGCCATATCTTGGCGAATATGGACAAGAGAATGAAAATATATCATAGACTTCTATATGATAATAGAACGATTGTGAGAGAAAAAGTAGTTTTGTCACATAATAACATTCTTAGGCTGTTCTCGAAAAGACAACTTAAGAGAGCGGCATTAGGATAGAGGGTCACTGCTAGTTGTGTGTATGAGAGTATCAGTGTTGAGCGCACGAGTATTTATCTTTTTTTTTTTGGATAAATAGATTCGGTACATTATTGTCTCTCGTGCATTTTAATCGCACAATCTCTAGTGTTAAGAGGAAAGATAGTTATAAGTACTTTTTAAGAGCAAGTAGAGAAAATTTAAAGATAAGTATTGTATACAGCACGGAAAAAGAGTGACTCAGCTGGTAACAGAAAAACACTCACCTTCAAAAATCAGAGTTAATATACCAATATCCGGTGTCTAACTAAACCGTACTCTTTATTAACCTATACAGTTCAAGATATACAGAGAAAGACACACATATTCGACTCACATGTTGAACTTAAATGTAATCTCAGGCAAAGGACATATTATATAAGAAATGGTATATGACACAAGCGAAATCATTTACGAGAATATGAAGGAAGGAGAAAGAGATAATTAGCACCATAATATATCGAAATACTCATAGTTTTAAGTATTGGTGAGGTATTAGAACTGCGAAAGTAGAGAGGCCGAAAAGATATGGCCTTTTCTAAGTTGGAATAGAGTTACAACTCAAAGAACCTAATCATAATCGAATAAAGAGGGAGAAAACAGATTTTAGATAGTTTGATTTGTGAATGTTTTTTGAGCAATGAAGGCACAGAAAGATTTTGTCACTCAAGTAGGTAGGAATCAGGTATGATTTAGTCGCTACACTTTATCGTTAATTATATAGTGAGAAATAGCACCGCTTTGCTCATTACGTAAGTGTAATCCTATGCTCAAACGATTATCTAGTATCTGAATGAAAAATTATGCAAGAGTGATTAAGAGAGAACTGAGGAATTTTTCACCCCCTCAGGATACGCACTGTTCTACTTAGGCACTGTAAATTGGCCACTGGTGAGGATACAATTACGAATTAGCGATACCATGGATTATGAGGAGAGAAGATTAAGTTCGAAAGAGATAAATGAATCATGACTACATTCCCATATATTACGACAATTTAACATGCACCCTACTTTGATCGGCTAGAATGTCCGAACGTTCAACATGAAGTAAGCTCAATCACCCAATTATTATAGTTTGACTGAGAAACAGGCGTCAGAGCCTCTACATCGGCCGGATCAAAGTGCCATGGGTAATAGAGATATGGTCTAAATATTATATACATAGGTATATACATATATTAATATAATATTATTAAATTTAAATACTAATATTTATATTATATATATTTAATCATATATATTAATATAAATAAGAGCTTAAGAGGTAGAGTGATTAGAGAGAGAGAGAGCTATACTAAATACCTATTAATTAAAGTTTTAACTAAGAGTTGGAAACCCACTAGCTTAGGATATTTAATATATATATTAATGATAATATATTAATATTTTATATATCATATAATAATATATAATATATATTATATTAATATCATATATATATTATATTATATTAATATATATAATTAATAATATATTATATATATATATATATATATATTTATTATATATATTAATATATTTTAATAAGTATATAATATATTATAATATTAACTTATGATTAATAATATATATTATATATAGATTTTATTATTATATATATAATTAATTATATAGTTATATATTTAATATATATATATAATATATATATATTATATATCATATATTATATTATTATACTAAATTAATAATACTTAATTATATATTTAATAATAATATTTAATATATAATATATATAAGTATATATAATATATATTAATATAATATAAATATATATATATATAATAATATATATAATATTATTATATATATAATTTATAATATAATTATAATAATATATATATATATATATTATTGGTTCTGACCCTACATCTCAGTATATTATGATAGGTAAGGTAAAGATTGCATTGTACAAAACACTGATAGACAGCTTATCAGGATAAATAATTATAGATTAATTTTTAATTAATTCAGTAAAAAAATTTTATTCATGAATTTTTTTATAAATAAATAAAATAGCTGATAGAGGTTTTTAAAAATATATTATAAATATTTGTTTAATAATAAATGTTTTGTAGTGAAAAAATCTGTATATTAATTGAGAAAGAGAACGAAGGACTCCATTCTACGTAGCTACGATAGTGAATAATACAGTCAAAAAGATGCCAATGTCCGTATTTTTTTTTTAACTAAAAGAATATATTAGATTTAACCTAAGGTGGAGTGACTAAATCAAAAAAATGGGACTCAAATATATTCTAGGGGTTATTCCTCGAGTATATATCATTAAGGTGGGACTGGACTAGGTGAGTGAGATACTTTACGTCCCCCCTCTACTATAGGTCCCTCCGTGCCTCACCTCGAAACCCACCTTAAATAATAGACTAATAATAAAGATATAAAAATTATACAATATTTTTCTATTTCTCCGCCAGGAGCCACCGATAATGAGATAGCCTCTCATGTTAAGTATCGAGCGTGTAAAATTGGCATTCCTTCCTGCCACTACGTGCCTGAAATAGAGGATTGAAGCTAGCATCCGGCGTGCGCTGCCACCCTGATGGAGAGCATTTGTATTCGACGACCGCGCTCTTACTCGTTGGGCCACAGAACCGCCCTAATAAGAACTTTATTCTATAATCTTTTAATTGATTAATATTTTAATTAACTATAATTATGCGACTAAATCGATTTATCATATTTTTTGCTTAAGCGTTTGATAGTTATCCTCGCGATTTGAAATCGCTCTTGGCTGAATATATCAATCAATAATTTGTATAAATCTTTATTTTACCTTATGGATTATCTTGTAGTGTTTATAATCTAACCTATCGAGGAAGTTTTTTCGGGTTAGCTATCTGCATATTTAAACTCTTATTTTTATAATTATATATCTTACATAATCCACTCATATTTATATAGACTAGAATATACTCAAAGCTCATGTTCCCTACCTTAATTAATATTTTATCCTCAGTGATTTGAAAGAAGACCTATTCAACACCAAATAAATTTAATGATGTTAGGAAGGCTACACTTATATTACTTTAATACATTTAATTTATATGTTGAAAAAGCTAATACATTTTCTGATATGCTTTCTCTGATTACCATATATTAAGTTTACTTTGACCTTGTGACTTAATACAGTAACATATACTTAACTCGGTTGCGCTCTTTGTTCCCAACCCTGCTGGACTAGCAGAGACTCACCATCTTCAGCCTGTGGTGTGATGCCATCTGTGCTCCTCCATGTGTCCCACAGAGATTCAAACCAGAGTCTTCGGCAGAAGTCAAAGTCTATACAGGAGAAAAATTTGTCCAGGGGGCCGCAGAGTTCCGTCGATGAAGGCAGCCCGCAGAGACCCGCAGGCAAAGAGCATTCTGCCTCAATGGTTGGTCTCATAGATGAATTCTTTCATAAAGGATACCATACTGGACTTTGAAATTGGGGAAGGTGCGATACACCATTATCTGGTGTTTGTACCTATATTCTTATATTGTGTCCTTGTAGGTTCTTGTGAGCTCTGTCGCTTCTACCGATTATTAGTTCTGGGAGGCACAGATCGTACATTAAGATATTACTCGTCTCCCCTCCTCCTGGACCCAGAGTGAATCAGATTCTCGAGATCCCCTGCACACTCATTTTTGTAGCCTGTATTCAATTTCCCATTTTCTGTAAGGAGTTTTTGGATTTTACTGTATCTCTGGTGAGGTGCTTTAGTTACTTGCTTATTTGGAGAGAGGTTATTGACTACTGTTGTGGGATATGCTGTGTGTATGCGTGTAGTAGTTGCGATAAGAGCGATGACCCTTTTGATCGTAGATGTCTTGGAGAGGGAGAGTTTATGTTTATGAAGAAGAAAAATCTTTATTTAGCTTTGTAGAAGGACTGTCTTTAGAACATATATGATGTGACATTTCTGTACCTATTGTACGGCTTGTCTAGGAGAGTTCTGGGTTTGTGCGATATTTAAGAATTTTGTCTTCGGTGACCCGAGTGCTGGAGTGACTGGAATTACGTAGCTCTATTCATTCGCACCTAAAAATTGTGGTACTTGTCTCCCCACCCATCTCCAAAGTGTCGTGGTCCGATGGCTTAGCCGGTGACGAAGTTGTTTCCCGCTCCGCGCTGTTAAGATGTAGGATTGAGTCGTGGTTTATGTATGCAATAAGCCATCGAGCATAAAATTCATGCATGCGCCGTGTGTTTGTGGAAGTTGGCTTATATTTGCTTTTGTATGTTTTAAGATTTTATATTCGTCAAGTTCTCGGAGAAACATTGACTGGTTAGACTGCTCGTGTCGAGATTTGTTCTTCTTGATGAATTATATATTATCATACGGTATTTGTTATTTGTGTATAATTTTTTTTTCTCTTTGTCGAACAGTTCGTATGTTTATCTTATGAAATATAGGTTTTCGCGTAGATGCGGTCTAAGAGCGTATCTTGTTACTTTCCACTGCGTATTCGTGCAGGATAATTGATTATTGAGTTCCCCAGATTAGCAGGAGGGTGGAACTTCATCAGTGACAGTTCATTATCATTGTCACAAAATTTTTGTGGCTCTTTTGATTTTGTGTTGCAAGCGGTGGCTATTATCAGAGTGTCTTACCTATTCTATGCTAGGAGCGGCGTGCGGATGTGACGGAGTCAGTAGTTAGAAGAAAGAGTAAACATGAGAGGAATTCCTCCGAAGGGTGCCTGGATGCCTGTATCTATCTGGTTGGGAGGTGGTAACCAAGTTTTAGCTAATAAGAGTGTTAGAATATTCTTATACGTGAGGAGTTCGTCTGGTGTGGCGCTTCTCTGCTACTTGACGTTGTTGTATGCACTAATTCAAGATTACTCGTCGTTTGCGTAACAGTATAGTAGGTGGTTGCGACGTGAAGATGTGATTGTGGGTCTGGGGTGGTAGAGCTGCGTTTGAAAGAAGGCTCGTTTGAGTAAAAGAATGAGAGAGAAGTTTCGCCGTACCGGACGCCTCATATCTTAGTTAATTGTCGGATATTAGCAAGTGATGAGATCGTTTTTGTATGAACCTTACGTGGACGAGTTTTGGAGGGACAATTGGAGAGCCAATATATTCTGTCGAGATAATTCACTTACTCAGCGGCGGTGATGGTATTATTTCTTGTATAAGTTGTTGTCCAAGGGACCTCTCCGTGTTTCTATGGCCTATGTTTTACGATCTCAATGCCTCTCTCTCCAAGTAGTGATGTTATTGCAGTGTGGTGGGCGTAAGGTGATCATTTGATGATGTGAAGTGCCTTAAATGTTGATAGTTTGATTTGTAAAGGTCTGTGTTGAGGGTGAGGGCTGGTGGATGTGTTATAGATGTGGTTTTGTTTCTATGAATCCCGTGTTTTGGAAATCCTGAGGCTATATAGTAATAGTGAGAGTTTAATAATAGGGGTATGTGGTAAATTTTTATTGATTTTATAAGATTTATATTACTTCCTAGGTAGTTTAACTAATTGAGATAGGAGCCCCAAGCAGAGAATTTTGAGCCGGGAGGAAGTGAGGTGGAATTTTATATATATAGTAATATAATTAGTTAATATTAAATTATATATATCATATATTATATATATATAGGACACGAAAAGATTTTTATTTTTATCATTTACTTAATTAATACACACTATTACATTATTAATTATTTCTAATGATTAAAAAAAATATTTTATATACATATTAAATATAGTTATAAATTATAATATTGTATTTTAGCTACTATTGTTATTAATATTTGTGCTAATTATAAATTAATAACTTTATGTGAATAATGTTAATTAAATACTGTACTTGGCACAGCTTTAATTATTATAGTTCTTTGCAGTAAATAACAAGTCTTGAAATGAATTAGATTACCCAAAAAAATATGTATATAATTAGTTATTTAACATATTATATAATTAAATATGAATATTTATTCTTATCCATAATGAGAATATATAACTATAGATTGATAACGATTATTGTTAATTTAGGATATTTTATATACTTATGTATTAACGATTTAAATGTTATCAGGTAAATTTTTTAGACTTAATTGTTTTATTTGCATATTTTTTTTTTAAGATGTTATGTGAGTTGGGTTTCTCTGATATTTTACTTCCTTTTCATTTTCATATATAAATATATATAAATAGGATAAAAAGAAGGCTAAATGTTGTATATGCAAAATACACTATTTTGAGAAACTTGCACTGGCAGTACATACATAAACATAAATTTTAATGTTATATAGTGAGTCAATGTTTCATTGGTATAAGATTCTATTCGAAAACATCAGTATTAATTTTTCGTTTTTTAAAAAAATAAAAAATATTCTGTTCTTATATATATATATAATATATATAACTACGGCTTAGCTCATTACAAGCTATATAATTATTACTATTATATATATATATATATAATATATATTATAATAATATCATATATAATTATAATATATATATATAATATTATATATATATATAATATATAATATATATATATATATATATTTATTATATATATATATATCTCTGATGGAACAAGGCGGAGGCCATGAAAGCTCACCAGAGATGGGGAAACATTCATGTGCGAGCAGCCAAAGTTAAATTATAAGCAGGCAAAGTCCCGATATACTGCTGATATGGAAGTTTGACTAAGGGAGCTTTTGTTTTTCCACAAGATTATTTATTATGTGAGTATAATAATGGCAAGTACCGTGTAAAGATTTAATAAGTGCCTAATTAAACACGTGGTAACCATAATATTAGTATTATTAAATTAATTAATATATTTTAAATAATATTTTTTATCATACATATAATTATATTACCGTAAATTTTATATATATATATTTATTTATTTTATAATTTAAATTATATTTATTTATTTTCATTTATATTATTATTTTATAAATAATTTAATTTAATCTTATTATATTTTTATTAATTCTATTATTTATATTTATTTTATTTATATTTTTAAGCTTTAAAAAATGTAGATATCTACTTCCCAGTTTGTTATTTTGTTAATAAATATTTTTTTTCTTACATTAATCTTCAGTTGATTTATATATATATATCTATAACCATAATTTCATTTATTTATTATATCATTTCCAAAAAATTGAAGATTTTATTTTAATATATATTATTAATTATTTGAATTTATTAACAGTTTTTACTCATTTTAACATTGAAGCTAAAATTAAAATTAAAATATTACAACTATTTCAAATGTAATAATTAAGATTAATACTACTATTAAAATATAGAGGTCTCTACTTCCCTAAATATTTTACAGACCAATATCCATCACACTCTTGATTAGCAAAATATTAGAGAAAATATTATTTAAGCAGTTAACCGAACATTTCACTACTAATGCAATATACTTTGCAATTTCCAGCTTGGATTTAAAAAATAGCAGTCAACCTCTAGCTTACTTATCTGTCTAACTGAAAATATGACAAAATTTTAGAAGAAAAAAAATCGTCTCCCTTTTAATTACTAGATTTTCAGAAAGCGTTTGATAAAATAGCCTATGATATCTTTTAATTACTAGATTTTCAGAAATCGTTTGATAAAATAGCCTATGATATCTTACTAATTAAACTAAATTAAATGGTCTTCAATGGCTAAACATTACCGTGGTTTTAAAGCTATTCAAAGAAGCAACTCAATGTGCTAAGTTTTGATATACAATTTCCGCTTCACACAAATAAAAATGCTTGCCTGCATTCTAGTAACAAATTTTTTTTTTAATATACAAAAATAAATTAATCTACTCTCACAACTCATTCTCTTTATCATTCGCAGATGATTAACGACAAAAACTCTGAAATTCATTCACCATAAAAAAGTTAACAAAAATTTACCGAACATAATGACATCGATCGGGGTTAACAAACTGTCATAAAACTTGCAAAAAATTTCCTGTTATTCCTATAATAAGCAAATAAGCAAACGGTAATTGTAAAATTAAAACAAACGCTGCAGAATTAATTTGGACGAGTAACGCAAAAATTTACTTGACAGTGTATAATATATGAAAGATCAATAAAATCGCGTGAACCTTAAAAAATAACATTTATCCCCCATAAAAATTGCACACATGATCTCCCTAAATCAATTCTTTACCATTGCCAGAGCGACGAGTCTTGTTTACTTAGATTAACATTCTGGATGATATCTAGTTGTGACATTAAGATATATTTACGTTAATTGATTTGCTGTGGTTATAGAAAACTCTTCTCCCACCTCCTCATATATCCACTTGGTATTCTTACCCCATATCCACAAAATATAGAAAGAATGAAAGGCTACGTCTCGAACCAATCACCATTTACTTGGAGGAAGCTTTGAAGTATAGATTGTTACACCAGGGCAGCTTAACCTATATTAGCTACACGAGGAAGACAAAATGGTGGTTCACGCGCGGACAGTTCACTTTTATGGAGCGCGCCGCGTTATATTAATTCATTCTCTTTCCGAAGGACTCTATATATATCTAAATTATTTACATTATATCCTAATCTATCATAAAACAACAAATTCTACTTTCCATCCCGCATCTTCGCTTGCAGTGTACTATTATATGGGATTATAAACAATTACCATCTATCTTGCGCTTTACCGGATTAACTTGTCGTTTAGAAGGTACTATCTTCTATCACCCTTTTCTATAAAGCCATAGTGTTAAGTATTTATTATTTGCGAGGGCGATATAAGTGGGGGTTGGGCGTTTAGGATGTGTAGCATGGGGTGAGTGTACTAAATGATCTGATTCAAGAAGAAACGAAGTCAAACATAATAATGTACTTACAGCCACTGACGAAAACCAACTCTGGCCCTTACCAAATTCATCGTACTAACACAGAAACCATTAGATTAATGACCCATGTATTTTGTATCGATACAAACCGACAAAGGCAACAAAAAAAAAAGTAAAACAATAATTTAAAATCCATCTACCTCAAAAATACAAAAAACTTCTACAAAAGTGAAAAAACTTTTAGGCTTGACCAAATCCAAAATTTTCCTCTCATTACAAAATTGTACCTTATCACAGTTAATAAAAAAAAATAAACAAACAACCCACCAATAGGCCACTTCCTTGTTGCCCTTATTCTTTGGAGTGAATGGCTCTTAGGATGTGTTTTCCCGAAGAGGCTGCATGCGAAAAGCAATCCCCATGCGAAGCAAGAAAACTCTATGAAAAGTGGTTATAAAATTCTTTGGACAAATAACGCTTTATTTTTAAAGTAGTTTTACATATATATATACTCTTGTAATTTCCAGTATTTTGACCTCACGTTTGGTGGGTACTGTAAACCAAGTTTTTATTAAAATAGTAATATATTTATTAAACAAATAAATTAAATCTAACCTCCCCTCCCCACTCACCCCAAGATGCAATTTTTTAAAATTGTTTTTCATTACAGAAACGAATAGGAAGAAAATTGACATCATCGCCAATATCGTATAAAAATCAATAAAAAACACCAAGGGTTGAAAAAATGACTAAATAAAATCATCAACCTATGACAAAATATTATGTAATGTATTTATTATATTATAATATATATATATATATATATATATATAATAGCTATATATATATAATATATATTATATATATAATATATATTATATATATTATATATATATAATATTATATATATATAATATTATTATATAATATAAATATTATATAATATATATACCGTATATTAATTTATTTTTTCTTCTAAATTTAAAAATAATTTCTGCTTTTATTAAGTCTAAATATAATGTTAATATAATGTAAATACAAAACAAATAGATTAAAAAAATATAAAACTTCAAATAAAATCCTCCTTTTAACGATGTCCTTAGATCCGAATTTTTGGTTTTTTTGTTTTTTTTCAGCCAGAAAATAAGCTCTAACAATTCACATTGACTAGGAGTGCAAAGTTGGTACGTTGTGGGTAGCCGCAGGTTTGCAAACTTTTTAAAGGATTGCTACGGAGATTGCCTCTTTAACTGCCATACTTTGATTTCCGGTCGAATTTTGTTATTTCATCTATCGCTAATATTCCTATTTGTATTATTTTAATTAATGTCTTTTACTAGTGGATTGTCTTTTTTCAACCCGTTTCTGCATGCTCTCAGTTTGTTCCATTGTTTTGTCAAATTTAACTTCTTTATCTGACAAGATACCACAGGGGAGGATTCCTGAAACTGCCGAACTGCTTGACTCTGACCCAGATTCTGCTCGATAGTGTTATTCATCTTTAAGTCCTAGTTCACGAAGAGCATTTCTAGGCTTTTAATATCAAGATCTTCAGTTCTGAGGAAGATTCTGGACTGTGGATCAACAAAGATGGCTTACAAAAAATATTTTGTTTTTCAGTTAAACATTCCTCCTTTTCCTTGTTTTCCATCGATAATTTTTTTTTATGTCATTTTGCTAAAATCCCTTTCTATAAAAATTTTCGCTGCAGTCAAGTCTTCTGATGAATAATTTTTGTTGTAAATTAATAGATGTTTTTAATAATTCTCTGAAGGGTTTCGATTTGTTTCCCTTAATAACTGACTATCGAAGAGAGAAAGTTCAGGAGTAACCAGCAGCATTATACTATTATAGTCCTTTTTGTTGCCAAGAAGCCTTTCGAGCTAAGACATGAAACTTCCCCACTTGTCTCTTCTCGAAATATTGCACTTTTCAGCTTGACGCTTTATGAAATTCTATTAACTTTCTAGTATGTGCTTGCTTTTTGCTTATTGTCCTTGCCTTGCTTTATAAGGTTTGCTTGTAATGAGTATTGCGGGAGACCATCCAACACATGATAACTGTTAAATATGAACTGAAACAACCTCAGACGTGTGCAATGTTAAAACGTCACGGAACATAGTCCTTTCAATAACGTTTGTCAACGTTCAAATTCTGAAAAACAACTTTATTTTTTCGTTTTGACATTTAAAATGAAAATCAGCATCACATTTTAACCAGCTTTCGTGTTCCTCATCCTACTTGGTCCGTTATTTAAATTTCAAATCGTACTGATCATGTTTGAGGCGTTATCCGTAACTAAGGGCCCAAATTAAACTTTGCCTTCTTTATCAATTTCAATTCTCTTAAAAAAATTTATAAAACGTAAATTTCTTTGGATATATTAGCTGAAATGTTTCGATTTGGTATTTCTTTACTGCTAACGTTTAAGTAATATTGTTTTTTAAATCTTCGTCCACATATCTAATATTAAATAGAAAATATTTTAGCTTTGCCCCTTGTGCAAGCGTCCATTTTTAAATTCACGAAGCCGTCCCTTTAAACAATTTTTAGGTTTTATTTTTTTTTGCTTTATTAGCTCCGCTCAAGGTGTTGCAATGTAGGAAATATCCTCTTGGTTAAAGGGACTTCCCACACAGTGCTTTAAAATCCTGGTCTTGCAAAAAAAAAAAAAAACCCATAATGGGGTTCCATTATCTTTTAACAACCATTACAATCATTTGTATTTTGAATTTTTCACTTTTCATAAGAAAAGTTGTAGTGAAATTTGAAAAAAGTATCCACTTTGGTATGAAGTTTTTGCAAATAAAAGTTTATCCTGAAACAAGCTTTTGCTTCACCCTTTCTTTTTAAAACGCACCTTACAGCCAAAATGTCTGAATGAAAACGTTTTAATGTCGCCATTAATTTAAAGGATCCAAAGATGTATTTGTGGCCCCCCCATGAGTAACTGGTGGTTCGGTAAAATCTTTTTAGCATGATCGAACTGACTGTTTCCAATCAAATCCTGTGTTTAAAATTATTCATATTGCACAATTGCAAGTACTTTTTATCTCATAAAGTGAGTAAAAAATGTCCGAGTACATGAGGTGGTTTATCGATTTGTTGGTTTAAAGTGACATGAATTTTCTACAGGATATTAAACTTAATTAATTAAAAGTTATCTATAGAAGTATAAAACCTTTTGCTCCGGCTCATCCCCTCTAAAATTTCGGGTCCCGCTCCAGTCCCCTCTAAAATTTTGGCTCCGGTTCCTGATCCGGCTCCATGCCCCTCAAAGATTTCGGCTCCAGCTCCACCCAAAACCTTTGCGGCTCCGCAGCCCTGTTAAAATCTATATTTCATTCTCATTTCAGAGGTACCGGGTTTCACACCCATTCTCATTTCCAAAAAGTTCACTCAGCCTTTCATTCAATTACGGTATATAAAAGGATATAAATTTCGACTAAAAAAGGAAAAAACTTTTCAATGTTCACTCTTAAGTTACTCTTACATGAAAGAAGGATTTGCATTTCAGGGGAGTCTGGATAAAGGAGGTCAACCCTGTCCCAATGTCTCAAACCGAATAAAGGTCAATGAAAAGGTTGGCCTATCTCAATACCTCAAAACTTTAATCAAGAACTTTTTATTATTCAAGCAACGAATGAAGAGTTGAAATCTCGGCTATTCATACGCTCCATCCTTCAATAATATTCATTTCCCTTTTTTTCTGTCTTTTCTATCGGGGAATGAGCAAGGTACAAAAGTCTTCAGAGATTACTTTGTTCTACTACTTTTCTGTTTCCGGTAGATGACGATGATGATATTTAACATTTATTTATTTTTATTTTTTATAAATTTTAAAAATTTCTAAGAATTGGCAAACAAAAAGCGAGAATGTGATAAGAGATAAATTTCAATAGAAAAGAAAACAGATAACTGTGAAGATGCAGGGCAGGAAAGATCGAATTTATCACAATGAAGGAAACAGATTTTGTCAGCTCAAAAAAACTGAACAAAGAAACACATTTTATAAAAATAAACTTGATTTTCATGAAAAATCTAAAGACAACTAAGTTGGGCAAAATACCTTTAATTCCTTGTCACTCAAACTTGGTCAATCCGCAAACGCAATGGAAACCTTTGAAGTCAAAAGTTGACAAAAAATTTCCTTCTTTCATCGAATCAAAACGTACTTTGAATTTTTTCTTTTGTTTTTCTTCAACAATGAAGATATATTTTTCAGAAAGTCATAATTTCTTTGTAGAAGACGAAGAATAAACAATTGGATAAACAATCAGTTGAGTAACATAGCTATACAACAATTCCTCTGATGAACTTACAACAGATATCCCAATACCATCTTTAAGAAGGACTTGCAAACGTGAAAGTGTTATTTGCCAGTGATGTTTTTATAAGTGGATGTAATTTGTAATAAAGAGTGAATATCAGTGTAATTTATTATTTTCATTCTCTTCTTTCCAGAGAACAGAAGTGGTATATTGTAATGTATGTTCAAAAGGCGGTTGTGACCCTTTGTTAATAATTAATTAGTACGAGATAAAGAGTTTATTCACGAGTAAATTTTGGTAAGTGTGCTTTTAGAAGCAAATTGTTTGGGTTCCACCTTTTTGTATCATAGGAATATATTTCACAATGTACAATACTATACTTAAGTATTATCTCAAACTTAAATATTTGACGAAATAAAATATAATTTAATTTATTTGGTTCATAAACCAATTTCTACCATAAAAAAACAATCTACAAGAAAACTTTGGTGAATTTTCAAGCTTCAGTAGACTTCTTCCAGGTAAGAATATTGGTGTATCGTAATCAGTGAAAATTTGAATCAAATTGATGCAGACCATATTACAAATGCAAAAAAAGTTGAGGAAAGATTGCCATGAACTCAGACAAAGAAGATAACGAAAATGGTAGAAGAGATACTAGAACAGGAATGCCCAAGGTTTTATGAAGAAGAAAGGGGAGGAAAGAGTGGAGGAAAATAAAAACATGGTGTACTCAAGAGAGAGAATAATGTGAAGTACCCAGGGTTTGGAGAATTAAATTGAGACTAGGAGGAAGCTTTTGAAACCATTAATGAAATATAAAATGAAAGATCTCAAAGAAGAGAAGGAGGGGAGGGGGGAAGGGGAGGGGAGGGGAGGGGAGGATTCTATAATAGAAACAATTGGAGGTTGAGCATACAGTTAAGGAACCAGGGTCCACTGACCAATTTCAATAAGATGGACAGAATTTTTTAATATTGCAAAGAAGCAGGAGAAACATATGCGGAAATTCGTGGAAAGGTTTGGGAGAATGTATGAAGAATGAGAAACAGCTGGAGGAGGAGGACTATTGACGGATGAATATGGGATGGATATTTTCTTCTACGAGAATGGGCATAGATGAAGAGAAGAACAACAATTTGGTGTAAGCAGATGGTGGGAAAACAGGCAATTTCCTTTCGAAGTAATAAGAACGCTGTTGAACCCGAATTTTTCCTATGGGGGTAACAACATTGATCAAAAGAAAGAAAGGAACAGAAAAAGAATTGGTGTAATAGAGCACCTAAGGAGGAAAGAACACAAGGAAGAAAAAGCCCTATGGATGTTCGGTAAAGTAACGAGGTGTGTAATATGCGGATCAGAATATTGTTGCAAAAGCATGCCCAAAGAAATGGAACAATAAAGGAAAAAAAACTTTACAGTATTTAGAGAAGGTGAAATGATCCAAAAAAATTAAAATAATAAAGTTTGAGAAGGGAAAGTTATCATAATTAGCTAGAAAAAAGAGGAAGAATGAAGGTGTATATATGGAGACAAAAAGAATTCTAGACACAGGATGCAAGAAGAACTTTATGTGGGGAGAGATGACTAGGCAGGATAATGATGAGTAAAGTGGTTTAGTGCACGCGCAGAGGTTTAACCTTCAAAAGAAAAAAGAAAGAGATATATGTCTTTGGAGAAAGTAAATATGAACCTATTAAAAGTATAGATATAAGTTCATTATAAGGAAATTATAAGTTTTTTAATTAAAACTGGAGTTAAAGGAGATGTACAATGGTTGATAGGTAAGAGAAACCATGGACAAAGAATGAAGATGAGGTGTTGATATTGGAAAATAAAGTTTTTATTTTTGGAGTGTTTCAAGATTTAGAAATAAAATATAGAAGAGGCGAACAACAAACACATATGAGAATTAAGCAGTAAAAGGTTCAAAAAAGAATCAAAAGAAAAGGATTGGTTTGGAAGGTTTGAGAAAAACTGGGTAAATAACTCAAAGGGAAGGAAGAGAAAACTAATCAGAAATCGAAATTCAGTTGATAGGCAATTGAAATTAGGACATTTTCACTTTATACTTCAATATATATATATAGATCGGTAAATCAAAAAATAATTATAAATAGTATCATCAAATTTTGATAAAATAGATTTAACTAAACTAAAAAAATAGTGATTTCCACGATAAACTTAATTAATTAAAACGGGAAATTTGTAATGAGATGCCCAAGAAAAACGAGTTAGGTTAATAGAGAGAGTTAAAAGAGCAAATTTCTGATAATGGTATATATGGCTACTCACTACTGTTAAGGTGCTTGGGTAAAAAATAAAAAAAGTGAGGAGATCACCGAAAAGATATTGGAAAGATGGATAAGTATTTTTGGAGCACCAGGGAAGTTATTGTGTCACAACGGATTGGAATTTTAAAATGAGGGGGTAAAAGTTTTGGCTGAGAGGTTTAACATAAGGTTGTTAAGTGCTCCAAATGAGAGCCCATGGAGCAACAGGAATTATGAAAAAATGGTGGATCTTATTAAAGATTTAATGAGAAAATTAAAAGAGGAAGGAGTTAGAAAAGAAGTATGTTTAAATTGGTCATTAGCTGCCAAAAACAGTTTAATGATGAAAGGTGGATTTGCTCCAAACCAAATATTATTTGGAAGGAATATAGGTATTCCTACCGTGATAAACAATGACAGACCATCAAGCTTAGAAAGAGGAAACGAAGAAAGGATGTTAAAAGAGAATTTGATAGCCATGCATAAGGCTAGAGAGATTCACATAAAACAAGAGGTCAGTGAAAAAATGGAGGAAGCAGTAATTGGAGAGGAAGTTTATTATAAAAGGGAGAATGAGAAAGAATGGAGGCCCAGCAAGAATCAATGGAATAGACGGCAAAACTGTAGTGGTAAAACATGGAGGCTCTCTTAGAGAAGTAAATAGAATACATATTACGAGAATTAGAAGAAAACCGGAAGAGAAGAAGAAGAAAGATATGAAGAATTGGAAGAGGATGAGGAGAAAGAATTTTAACCGAATTAATAAAGAAGATGATGATGATGATGAATTTGAAAGAGAAGAAGTTCAAATAGAAGAGAGAATACCGATTATGAAGGGAGGTGAGAGGTACCGAGCAAACAAAAAAGAAGACCAAGGGGAAATGATAGAGGTAAAAATAATAGGAAGAGCAGGAAAAGCTACAAGCAAGATTTGGAATAATTGTTACAATGTGGAGAATTTACGAACAGGACAAAAAAAGTGGATTGATTTTAAGGAATGGCAAAACATTACACGTATACCTGATGAGGAGGAGGTATTTTTAGCTAATTTTGAAGACAAAAAGGTATTAGAAGCAAAAGTAAAGGAGTTGGAAAACTGGATTGAAAATGAGGTGTACGAGGCCGTAAATAAAGGAAGTCAAAAAGTATTAACCACCAGATGGATAGTGACAGAAAAAATGAAAGGAAAAAGGGTTTGTAAGGCAAGGTTAGTGGCGAGAGGTTTTGAAGAAAAAGATGGAGAATATTCTACAGACGCGCCAAATGTACTACTGAAACTTTAAAATTATTTATAAGAATGTCAAAAAAGATATGGTCGGAAATGTAAAATGATGGATATTAAGAAAGCATATCTACAAGGAGATAAATTTGAAAGAACAATTTATATATCTCCGAAAGAAGTAAGAACAGACAAAATATGGAAGTTAAAGAAGGCAGATTATGGACTGAAAGATACAATTAAGCTTTGGTATAATAGTGGTAAAACCAATATTTAGTTGCAAGAGAAATAATGAACTAATAGGAGTAATGTGTATCCACGTTGGCAATTTATTCAATGGAGGAAATAACGTATTCAGAGAAAAAGTCATAAGGGCAATTAAGCAAAAGTTAAAAATAGGAACAGAAGAGCAAGGATTATATAAATACATAGGAGTGGAAGTGAAACAGGAAGAAGAATGTTTGTGAATGAGTAAGAAAAATATGCAAAACAGATTCAAACAGATGATGAGATCGACGGACCTATGAAAAAGGAGAGAAAGAATTAAAGAAGAATTAAAAAGATACAGATCATTAGTAGGACAACTAAGTTGGGTGAGTCAACATAGTAGACCGAACATTTCTTATAGTGAGTGACTCGAGTAATGCTAACAAGATAGCTTAAGGGAAGGATTTAAAGAAAGTAAGTAGAGTAATTAGGAAAATAAGGAGAGAAGAGTTGAGAAGAAAGAATAAAGTTTGAAGTGTACACAGACACTTCATTGGGATGTCGACAAGAAGTCACAAATAGGATATATAATTAGTTTGGTAGATGAAAGTAAGAAAAAATGTTCTATTTTCTGGAAATCAGAAGTTGCAAAAAGAGTGGCGAGATCAACGATAGAAGCAGAAACGTTAACATTAGTTGAAGGAATTGAGACAACTATAACTTAAACAATTTACTTGGGTAACACTAAAGAGAATACCGTGCTGGGAGGAAGTAGCAGAAACTCTTAAGTTTATTCTCGAACTCATTCCTACCTTTACAATAGACGAGACTGCACTTATGACGAATATGTGTTCGTTAAACAGTATGTGACCCCAGAAATGTTGGACCCCAATTGGAAGTCAAAGAAAACCATCCCTGGTGATGTATGGGTCGAAAATCATTTCGCACTTTCGAAGCTAAAAAAATTGCCATAATTCTAATATCCTGAAAAGGTGAATTTCTTCTTTGTTACAGGAACTAATGCGTCAAACAGAAAGAGTATTTTCTGCTATGAACTTGATTTGACAAGTGAAAAAACTCAACTGTCTGTGAAAACTTTGAAAGCAGTGTTAATAAACAAATTTAATTTCGATTATATGTGTTCCGAATTTTACAGAATGTTGCTTGGTGAAATTGATATTCTTATTCTAAAAAAAACATTCAATCTGAAAAATATGTGATAACTTCCCATGCCCTAAAAGCGTAAAGTATATAAAATATATAATATATATAATATAATAAAAATATATAATATATATATATATATATATATATATATAAATATTATATTATATAATATTATATACTATATATATATATATATTATATATATATATAACATATAATAACATATATAATATAATATTATATATATATATATATATATATATTATATATATATATATATATATATATAAGATATAAAACTATATATATAATATATTATATATATTATATATATATATATAAAATATATAACTAAATATATATAAATTATATATATATATATTATAACTATATATATCGCGAGTGCGAGTGCGTCCCGATTAAATCATAAATATGGTTAACCTAGGTCTCGTTTTATGTAAGAAGCCTCCGCAATTTAAGTTTCTGGAACCTCACATGATCCGTATAATATTTGAAGTGTTAAGAAATATGTAATATTGATGACCATGTGCCGTTCAAATTTCAAAGATTTTGCTGGACTGTAGCGATGTTGATATGCCCTGTCCGACAATCTATTCTTCGTGAACCAATATATGTCGACTACAGTCTGACTCAGGGCAGTTAAATTGTTACACAACGGGTTGTATGTCAAAGCATCTCTTGTGCTAAAGGAGATGACAGTGTGGATTTATGTATAGTTCTGACTTTAATTTTGAGTGCTTAAAAAAGCTAAGGATTCAATAAAGAAGGAGAAGTGCCTTCGTAATATTTGAACGCTCACCTCAAAACTAAAGACACCTCAAAAAATATTAAAGTCAGACTATACCATAATCCAAACAACTGGCATCTTCCTTTTAAGCACAAGAGAGCTTGATTTAATATATAAATATATAAATATTAGTATATTATATATATATGATATATATTATATCATATATATATATACTATAGTATATAATATTAATATATAATTATATATGGATAAATAAACTACAAACTTCACGTAGTTGCCAATTTTTACAAATTCACTCCCCCGTTAGTTATAAAATGAAGAAAGAGCTAATTAATTGAATGTAAAACTCACTGGAAATAAATATAAAAAAAAAAAAAAAAACACTACACAGATAGTGATTAAACGTCGAGCTTTCATGCTCGTACTCGAGACACTTCGTCGGGACAACTGAATTATACAAAATGAAGCCTCGACGTTTAACGCACATCTGTTAGTGTTGTTTTTATTATTATCCAGTGTGTTTACAATTAAAATTAATTAGCTTCTTTTCTTCAATTATAACCTCAAGGAAATGAATCTATATATATAAATATTAAAATATATAATATATATATATATTATATATATATATTATAATTATTATTATATATATAAAATATATATAATATATAATATATATATATATATATAATTATAGTATATATAACTAATATATATATATAATATATAACTCTTTAAGATATATATATTATATATATATAATCAGGCTGCGAGTCGTAAAATAAAATTTCGACTCCGGACTGACTCCGACTCCCGACTCCGACCCGACTCCGACTCCGACTTCCACTTCGACAAAATGTTCGACTCCGACTCCACTTAAACAAAAGTTTTCGACTCCGACTCCGACTCCCGACTCCGACCCACTTAAACAAAAATTTTCGACTCCTACTCTGACTCGACTCCGACTCCAGCAGTCAAATTCAAATATTCGACTCTGATCAGCAACTATTGC
Source organism: Trachelipus rathkii (assembly GCA_015478945.1). NCBI lineage: Eukaryota > Metazoa > Arthropoda > Malacostraca > Isopoda > Trachelipodidae > Trachelipus > Trachelipus rathkii. The sequence goes on along the minus strand of JABUQX010016826.1, from coordinate 53,080 downwards.
ACTACAGTTACAGTAAAACAGTTTTGTTTCGACAATTTTTTTTCGCCTGCTTTTGAAGAATAAAAAAAATACCACTTTCCAATGAAGCGAATCTCCAAATCTTCTACGTAAAGTCCGTAAAGACATAAATGCAGGTGCAAACCAGACAAACAAAATATATTTCAGTTCGGAAACAAATGTATAACTAATCATAATGCAAATGTTAATTTTTATTTATTTATAAAACCAGCCATTATAAATAAACAGTTTAATACTTTCAGTTTTCAATAATAATTAAAATAATAAAATAAGAATAATAATATAAATAATAATAATAATATAATAAATAATAAAATAATAATAATAATTAATAATAATAATAATAATAATCTTAATATAATATAATAAAATAATAAGAATACATAATAATAATAATAATAATAATATATAATAAATAATGAATAGCATTAACAGAATCGCTCATAAAATAAAAAACAAAAGAAATTGCATACAAAAATTAAAAGAACGGATTGTTATAAATAGGAATATATTATATTATATATACTATAATATATATATAATAGTTATATATATAAATATATATATATACTATACTATAATATATAAATATAATATTATATATATATATATATATACTATATATATATATATTATATATTATATAGTATATTATAATTATAATATTATTAATATATATATATATATATATGTATATATAATATAATATATATAATATATATATAGTTAATAATAATTATATATATATATATATATATACTATATATAATATATTAATAATATGTAATATATAATATATATATAATATATAATATCATATATATATATATAAAATATATTAAATATATATAATATATATATTAATATATTATATATATAATTTATTATATAGTACTTATATATATAGATAATTAATATATATATAATAAAATAATATACTATAATATATATATTATATAATAATATATATAATATATAATAGAATATAATAATAAATTATAAATATAATATATAATATATATATATAATAATATATATACTATATATATATATATATATCATATTATATATATATATATAAATAAATGTATGATATATATTATAATAATATATATATCATAAATAAATATAATAATATATAGTATTATAATAAATATAAATATATAAATTTAATTAGTATAAATAATATAATATATATTATATATCATATATATATGATGCCTAAATACACAAAAACTCCGAAAATTCACCTTTGAGACCTGAATCTATGTGCGGAACGGTTACACACGAAATTGCCAATATCTGAACAGCATTATCCGACCATATATCTAATAACTCGTTCATAGTTAAATCAAATAATGAACATTATGTAAATTATCAAACTTAAAACGTGAAGCCACTTATTATATTCGCCTCACTTGATTTGTAGAATCTATTTGCAAAGTGTACACGGTCTGATTACATGTGACAGAAGAATTAATCGAAGTGATCCTCAAAAACCGTACCCCCACCAGATTAGTGTCAGAACAACATATGGAAAACCTGTAGAAGGTGCGGAATCAAACACCGTGGAAATTGTAAAGAAAAACCTTCATAGTTCGCAACAGGAGTGCCGAGGGGCTTTTCACCACGGGAACCTACAGGCGGAACTTCAGAGAGTCCATCTGTGAAAACAAAATCCTCGTGAAACAAAACAACTAATACCCCGATTGACAAGTGAGCGACGACACCTGCACTTAGGGTGGAGGAGCATAGATCTAAGATTACATCAGGCAGTCAATAGAATTCAAGAGGCATGCTGAAACACAGTACGAAACGTTAGAGAATAAAGCTGGGGGTGGTAGACAGCAAAGCAAGGTGAAGGCTGACGCGCAGTAGCGACAGCATACAGTCAAACCCACGATAAGGGCGGGTAGAGAAAACGAGGACCTATTCACCGACAGTGACAAAAATAGCGAGCGAAAAATGAGGGGTGCAAGCAGAAACCGAGTGGCAACGTGAAACGTTGCAGAAGAAATGCCGCAGAAGAAAGTGTATAACGGTATCTCCACAATACTGCAGTGTGAAAATGGAATGTTAACAAACCCGGACAAAAGAAGAAAAAGAAAAGGAAAAAAGCAGAAAAAGTCGATAAATGTCGTCCAAAACTCCAAGGGTATGCCAATACATGAGAAAGGCGTGGCGGGAATAGGGGAAAGGTCTCACCTGCAAACGAAAGACACCGCAAAATTAAAGGCAGACGAACCAGAAGCCAAAACAACGCAGCGCCTTGAGCACAGAGAGCTCGCCCGACAGAGCGCAGCACGGGGGTGTGCACAAGTTGAACTTGCCCGGAGGGGTGAGAGGACGCGACACGAGAGGGTAACAGAAAAGAGATGGGCGAGCGAGCTGGCAGAAGCCAGCGCGAAAGGCCCAGCAAAATCGGAAGTGGCAAGGACGCACGCAGAGCAAGCAAACGAGGAGGAAGAGTGCGAAACACGGCACAGAAATAGCGAGCAGGGAAGCCCAGAAGCGTAAAATGCGAGGCCGCGACAGCAAAACACGGCAGAAGCAGACAGTACATAAAGGAGGATGTTAGTCAGTCTCAGACGCAGGAGCAGGTACACTATCAGAAGCAATGGAAAAGACGCACCGACTAAGCGGCGCAGTGCGCGTACAAGAAAGAATTCCTCGAAAGATGGCAGAGAGAGACGAAACGGGGCGGAAAACAGGAAAGTAGAGCGTGCTGTGCGCCGAGATGAGGTGTGTCAAAATGAGTGAAGGAAAGGAAAGGAGGGACAAAGAAAGAAGAGAACGGAAAAAAAGCCCAATAAAGTAGAGAATAATAAAGAAAAAAAATAATGAAGAATAAAAAAATAGAATGTAAGGAAGAAGAAGAATGAAGAAGAAGAATAAGAATGAAATTTCCATCAGAATAAGAAGAAGAATGAAAATGAAAAGAATAAGAATGAAAGAGCGTGCTGAAAGGGTCGAACGCCGACTCCGACGCCGACCCCACCGTGCACAGAGTGTCGACTCCGACCCGACTCGACGCCTGGGAAAAGGGCACGACCCACGACGCCGACGCCACGACGCCGACGCCGACTGCCGATCTGCCGACCCGAACCGACGCCGACGCCGAAGCGACGTCCGACGCCGACCCGCAGCCCGAAGAAATAATAAGAAGAAGAGATAGAAAATAGATAAGAAGAAATAGAGAGATAGTGATAGAGATAGAAGAGAAGAGAGATAAATAAAGAAGTAACGAGAATAAGAGATAGAGAGAGTAGTAGAGAAAGAGAATTAGAAGTAATAGAGAGATAGAATAGAGAGAGAGAGAATAAAAAGAGAATATATCATGAAGAGAAAGATAGTAGAGAGAGTAGAGATAGAGATGTATGCTCCTTAGGCTTCAGGTCATGTAAAAAATTATCTGTGGGGAAAGTAAAGTGGCGTGAGGAGCGCGTAAGAAGATGTGCCGTCCAAAAGGGAAAAACATAAAGAGAGAGAGGGAAACCACCGACAAGAAAAAAAATTGGATGGAAAGGAAAAAAAAACAGGAGAAAAAAAAAAAAACAAGGGAGAGATAAAAAAAAACAGGCCCGGTGGGTGTAGAAAAAACAGGGTGGCCACCCTGGATAATAAGATAACAGGAGATTAGAGAGAGAGAAGATAGGATTAGACAGAGAGAGAGAGAGAAAAGAAGAGAAAAGAGGAGAATATAAAATAAAGAAGAAAAAAGATAGAAATATTAATAGACCGAGGTGTTGACGACGCCGGCAGTGGGTGAGGGGGTTGAATGAGGTTGCTGAGGAAAGGAGCCTACACAATGCAATGGCAAAGTGGACGGGAATGGAGGCAATCAGATAGGACCGGACGTGGACGACGCCGGCAGGAAAATGTTGGGGGGGTGAACAAAGGAATTACCCAAGGGTAAACCGCAAAGAGGGCAGGAGGCGGTCGCTTCGGCCGCCGGAACGAAGGGAGACGAGGGCCCCCCGCCGGGAGGTCGCCGAACCGCCCGTGGGAGGGGGGATGGGGCGCGGGGCCCGGACCCGCCCCGACGGGGAGAGAAAATACGGCCCCGGGGGTCCAGGAAGAAGCGGAGAGGCGAGCCAAAGAGAAGGTGGCGAAGGGGTGTGTCGACTGGCGAAGGCATGGAAAATGGGGAATAATGGGAGGGAAAAAGAAAGAGCGAACGGGGCGAACAGGGGCCGCACGGGACGGAAAGCAGGAGATCATATACTAAAAGTGAAAAAACAAAAAAAAAAAGTCAAAGGAACGGTCGGGGAAAACAACAGCCAGAGTAGAAGTAAGAAAAAAGAGATAAAATAAGAGAAGAGAAAGAGGAGTAAAAATAAGAAAAGAGTAGAAAAAAGTAGAAGAGAGAGAGATAAAGAGAAAAATAGAGAGAGAAGGAAAAAAGAGAGCGGAAGGCGGAGAGCGGACGGTGTCTGAATTCTGAATTTGCAGTACAAAAAAAAAGTGTAGATCAGGGGCGCAACCAGAGATAAATGAAAAAATAGATTAAATTAAAAAAATAGAGAAGAAAATATAAGTAAAGAGAGGACGATAGAAATAAATGAATGAGAGAGATAGATAGAAAGAGATAAATATAAGAGGAAAACCAAGCCGGCGCCGTAACCGAGACGCGGTGACAGAAAAAACGAAGACAGCCAACGGAACACCGGAGAAGACACAACACAGAAAATACAAAAGTACACAGAAGACAAAAAAACACAACAGCGATAACAAGGGCAAAAAGTCAGCAAAAATAACAAGACAAAACACAAAGATAAGAGGCAAACCGGAACCAGGCACATGAGAAACCCAGGCAAAAAGCCGCCGCCACCAAGGCGATGAAAAAAACCCCCGCCGAAACAGCAGGAGGAGCCGCCCCGCACCCGCGGCGTAGCGCACCAACGACACGCGCACGGTAGCGGCGCTACGACAATAGGCCACAAACGCGAAACAATAACTCACAACCCAAACCAAAAAGCAAAAAAAAACAAAACCAAGACCACAAAACACACGAAACTAAAAAAAACAAACAAACAAGCACAACAGGGAATGCATAACAAAACACCCGGCGCAACGATCAACGAAACAAAAAACAAGCAAAAAACACTACACGGAAGAACAACCAGTCAGCACGCGGACATAAAGGCGCACACCAACCCGGGCAACTACACAAAAAAGCCACCGCAACAAACAGCATAAAAAACACCCAAAAAAAAAAAAAAAAAAACAAAATAATAAATAAATATAAAACGGAATAGAATAGAAAAGAAAGAAAAACAAAAAAAAAAAGCCGTACCCAGAGTCAAAAAAACTAGCATACAACAGACAGCATAACGAAGTGCCCAAAAGTAACAACAGCACCAAGGACGAACAAAAAAAAATAAAACCCCCCAGCCCATACCTACTCAACACACCCACCCCCACCCTACCCCCACCCTACATAGTAAGACATATCATAAAAAAATAAAAGGAAACTGAAAAAATAACGTATGCATTGTGCGTAGTCTCTCTTACACCTGACCTGTCATCGTGTACACTGGAAATAATTAGATATCTAGTATAGCTGCTAAAGTCTGAAAGCGATACATAAACGTAGCTACTAATGGATAACGACTAGGGAAGGTTGCGCCGAGAAGGTACTATAATGCATGTTCCATACGTGTCAATTAGGCAGTGGGTAGTTATTATTATATATATATATATTATATATATAAATATATATATTATTATACTCATCACCGTCTCTGTCACGTATAACTATGTACTAATATATAATATATATATATATAGATCCCGTCGATAGGCCTATATAATTTAGTTAATTATGGATCTAACACTACTTTTTAAAAATGTATTTACAATAGTATAGTAGTATAAAATACTATATATAATACAGCCACTGTATATATATATATATATATAATAGTAAATATAATATTTTAAATATAGTATATATAGTATATATATAAATATATATTATAATATATATCGTTTTAATGTTGTTTTGTTTGAGTATATATTTACTATTATTAGATTATCATATGGTACATATGTAATAGATATACTATTCCGAGTGGTGATACAACAGAAGATGCACGGGTTAGGTACGGTATATGTATAATTATAACTATATTATAATAATATACTAGTATAGTATAATATATATAATTAATATATATATATATATATATATATATACTAATATATAAATAATATATATATATATATATATATATATATATATTAATATATATAGTAATATATATATATATAGTAGTTATATATATATATTAATATATAATTGAATATACTATTTAACTAAATATATTAATATAGTTATATATAATATATATATAGAGTATTATATATAACGTAATATTTATATACAGTAGTTATTCAAGCCGTGCCATTTGAGCGAAACCCACCCTTTCGATATTGGAAGGAGCAAAACTATTCGACCTTGAAAAAAACTGGAATATAATCTATTATGGGTTTTAAGCTCGAAACAGGGTAAATTTCAAGTCCTCTAGATGTATATAGGGGCAGCCTGCAGAACCGACGGGGGTACCTCCCCCCCAAGCATAGCTTTCAAGATAGCGCCGCTATAACGCGTTCTGTGGCGGCTTCTGAGCGGGTGAGATTAGGGCTTAAACGGAGAGTGAGGCTCTTGAGCGTGATACGTAATCTCGTCGTAGAGATTACGTTCGAACGCGCGTGAGCGTGCGCACACATACACACACCCTCACACATTATCATTATTATTATTTTATTATTATTATTATTATTATTATTACGTGAGGATATCGGATCTGAGTCGAAAAACGATTCCGCCTCGGTTCCTGTCTTTTTACTCACTCCGCCTTTGTCGTCCGCCGCGGTTCCTTCTTCGCATCCGGTTCTGACTCCGACTCCGAACGCTGGCTTGCCTCCGACTCCGAACTTATTTTATCCGGTTAAAATTTGGAGAGTTGTTAGATGATGAGTTAACCTCATTGTATACGAAGTTACGTCCCCCTGGGTCTCCACGAAGGGGGACCCACCCCCATTAAAATATTAAATTGATCGTATAAGGCTGAAATTTGGTGAGAGGATTCAGAGTGTAATTTCTAGTAGAGAATCTGATATTGAATGCTGAGGAGTGGGCGGCTCCGGCACCGGTCGCTGCGACGCTGCGGTGCCGAGTTAATAAACATCGTATAACAACAATGTTGGTGTGCTTGTATAGGTTATCGAGGGCGTAGAGCTCGAATATGATGGTTATAAGACCGTATAGGGTGTCTAGGACCCCCATTGAAGGGGTCCTGACTGAAAAAAAGCACAGAGTGCAAAACAGAGGAAGAAGGACGAATGAAGAAGGAAGAAGGATGAATAAAGAAGGAAAGAATGAAGAAGGAGCCTGACTCAGAGTAATAGGAGTTGACAGCTGCACCGGTGTTGGCCCACGGAGCCGGTCCCGAGTTATTTAACATATTTGTGTAATGGATATAATATTGGTGTCTTTAGTATATGTTTATGTGGGTCTTGTAGAGTTTCGAAAAGTAATGATTCAGAGTCATCAAGAAAAAAATTAAAAAATAACAAAAATTAAATAAAATGAAATAAATAAAATTTCTTTTATTTCTTTTTGTTTATAACTTACAAATTTACGTTTTTACATACCCTTGAAAGCAGTAAGATCAGTAAATCCAAACCACGCATCCAACCACATTCCGGCCTCCCTTGCCTGTCAGTTGTTGACTATTGATCTATTGATTCATTGATTTTCAAGTCATACTTTTTTTACTAAAAATGTAACGTTTTACATACCCTAAAGCAAGTAAATCAGTAGTAAATCAAACCCACCATCCAACCACCGCGCCCTTCTCCAGCTGTGATTTATTGATCTATTGATCTATTGAAATCAGTCACATTCGAGTATCATTTTGGATAAACATAACATAAAAACTAATTCTTAATACGACAATCAGCGAAGTATATGCTAACGTAACAGTGCTTTCACATTAATAAAGATTACTAAGCATCATCTGAGCTATGAATATAATACACAACGAGAAACATGACACACCTTAAACATGAATAAACTGTTAGCGTTCACAAAAAGTTCCACACTTAACAAACAGTAAAGTAACTAACCATGCATACAAAATGACGAACCTACTGTACACTTTTTTCTAACATATCGCTCATATTTTTGACAAGTTACACACTGTAATATTCCTATAGCAAGAAATTACCATATGACCGTTTGCTACAAGTCATCAAGTACGGATCAATGGACGTATACTCTACGTAACAAAGTTTTCACATTAATAAAAGCAAACATAGCATTACCAGAACTAAGAATCCATAATATACAACGACAAACCTAACAGCATCTTAAGCAAGAATTAAACTGGCTAACCATTTAACAAAAGTGCCGCACGTAACACAGTAAAGTAGGCGTAAGCATGGTATTGGCAAAAAACGTAACTATTCTTACATTTTTTTCAGACATATCTCTAACATAACAATTGTTAATTTATATTACCATGGTAATATTTAACGTAAAATTTATCACAACACTGGTGAATTATCTTACTAATCAACGAATATACTCTTAACGTAACAAAGCTTTTCACATCAATAAAGGTAACATAGCGTAACATGAACTGAGAAAATAATGTACAAAGACAACCTAACACAACTTACACACGAATAAAAACTGCTAAACATTAAACAAAGTTCCACACTTTAACACGCAGTAAAGAACTAGCATTGTGTCTACAAAAGCGTAACTATTCTTACCCCCTTTAAAGGCATATCTCTAACATACTTTAAACGTTAATCTTCCACTTGACCAGTAAAACGCATTTAGCAAAAAAAAATGTTTCACAACACTGGGTCAATTTGATACATTACTGTTCACGAATATACTCTAACGTTAATAAAGTTTCCACACTCAATAAAGCTAACATAAGCGGGAAGTAAAAACTAAGACAATAATGTACAAAGACAAAACCTAACTAACAACCTTACACACGAATAAACTGCTAAAAATTAACAAAGTCCACACTTAACACCAGTTTAAAGTAACTAGCAATTTTTTATGCAAAACGTTTAACCTATTCTTACCTTTAAGCGATATCTCTAAACAATTAACGTTAATCTTACACTGGAACATCGTAACATTTAGCAAAAAATGTAGCCATAACTTGTTGCCGATTAAAATATCATATGATCAACGAATATACCTCTAACGTAACAAAAGTTTTCACATCAATAAATGCAACAAGGCGTAACATGAACTAAGAAAATAATGTACAAGGACAAAACCTAACACAACTACACACGAATAAACTGTTAACTATAACAAAGTTCCACACTTAACACAAGAAAGTAACTAAAATTGCATGCAAAGCGTAACCTATTCTTACTTTTTGCAAGCATATCTCTAAAATACTCATTAACGTTAATCTTACACTGACACAGTAATAGTTTAGCAAAAAATGTATCATAACCTTGTCCGAATTATCAATACTGATCACCACGAATATTTACTCTAACGCTAACAAAGTTTTCACGATCAACAAAGCTAACATACGTAACATGAACTAAGAAAATAATGTACAAAGACAAAGACCTAACACAACTTACAAACGAATAAACTGTTAACATTAAAGTTTCACACAATACAACAGTAAAGTAACTAAGTTTGGAAATAACGAAACTCCTCGTGAAGATATCAAACACATGCTTAGAGATGCTGGGAGATGTCATCGTATCAACACTGCGAAAAATATCCTACTGAAGAAAATAGAGTGTATAAACAATCCTTAAAGGTAAAGAGATTCTTTCTTTCAACCAATCAGAGGAAAGTAAACAAGAATACGACGCACGAAAGAACCATATCAGTTCAAAAAAGTATATATTCTCGTTTAGACAAACAACAACAACCAACAACAAACAACAAACAAGGTTACCAAAATAAGTTCTTTATTATACTAACCAACGAAAAAAAAAAAAAGAAAAAAAAAAAAAAAAAAAAAAAAAGAAATTATATGCTACGTAACATTGTTTTCACATTTTTAAAGCTAACATAGCATATACTGAACTAAGAATATAATGTACAATGACAAAACCTAACACACCTTACGCCTGAATAAAAACAACTAACATTAACAAAGTTCCATACTTAACAACAGTAAAGTACTAACACTTAGCCCAGCGTACAAAACGTAACCTATTCACACTTTCTTTCAAACCATATCTCTAAACATATCAATGTTAATTTTACATTAAACACTATTGATTTACGTCCCATTTCGAGTATCATTTCGGATAAAACATAGCACAAAAATGGGTTTCTTTATAGAAAGCATCGAATATATATACTGACGTAACAAATTATTCACATTAATAAAGCTAACATAGCATCATATGAAGTAAGAAAATAATGTACAACGACTCACCATCTAACACAACTTTAAACCACGAATAAAGTGTTAACATTAAAAAAGTTCCACACTCAACACCTGTAAAGTAACTAACTTGCATACAAAACGTAAACCTATCATGTACTTGGTTACCAAACATATCTCTTAGCATATTACGTTTAATTTTTACATTGGTACACCAGTAAATATTTAACAAGAATTTATTATAAACCTTAATTAATTATTCATTACAGACCAAATTAAAAACTGTAAACATAACAAAGCTTTATCAAAACATAACATAAAATAAGTTTCTTTTATATACAACTATCGAATATATGCTAACGTAACAAACGTTTTTACATTAATAAAGCCTAACATACATAACCTGAACTAAGAATATGAATGTACAACGACAAACCTAGCAGCACCATACGTACGATAAACTACTAACATTAACAAACTTCCGCACATTAACAGCAGTAAAGTACCTAAAACTTCGTACAAAACTGTAACTATGTTCACACTTTTTTCAAGCATATCTCTAACATATCAATGTAAATTTACATTACAACTTCGTAATATTTACAAAAATTCATCATAACCTCGTCGAAAATATCATTTAATCCCCAACGAAAATTGCAAACATAACAAATTTTAACCAAACTAACAAAAAATAACAAAGATTTTTATCCTGACATAACATAAAAATAAGTTTTTGAATAAAATATCGCAGTAAAGCGTAATAGTTTACGATTTTAAGGCAGTAAATCAGTAAATTCATAAATCAAACCACCCATCCCTTGCAGTCCCCTACCCATCTCACTCGCCTGTGATCTATGGAACTATTTGATTCAAGTCATATTTCGAGTTTCATTTTTTCAATAAACATAACATAAAAATAAGTTCGTTTATATACTGACCTACGAATATATGCTTAAACCAACAAAGTTTTAGCCGTCAATAAAGCGTAACATATACTAACCGGAAACAAAGAATATAATGTACCAGAAGGCAAAGCCTAAACAACCTAGCGTATGAATAATCAGCTACATCCTGAAAAGTTCCCCTACTTTTCAAAGGTAAAGTTAGCTAACAGTCATTACAATGACTCGACATGTTCCACTTTTCGAGCATATTAGCAACACGTAAAGCCGTATTATCTAACAAAATCCCTTAACAAAGTGACCAATTCTACTCAAGATACCGACATCTTGAACTATGAATTGACACTTATCTTCGTCAAAGTGTCAATCGCTTTCGAGTATAACATCATTGACCTATGAATAAGCGTAAGACATCATCAAAATTTCAAGGGCAAACCTAACATACTCAAAAAAAACTTAACCTAGGCTTACGTTTCTAACACATCATCGTCAGTTAACACAGTAATATCTTACAAAAACTCATCATTTCTCTAACAAATCAGTGTTATTTTCACATTGCCATAGTAATATTTAACATAACGTACCTTACTTACGAATAAACAGTTTTCATTAACCAAGAGTATCTAAAGCAACACATTACCTTCCGAGAGAAAACCCTGGGGGATGCGCCCCTTGAAAGGATGTGAATCCTGAGAGGGGGATAAGCGGGCTATGGGCCTCAGCCCGAAGGGCTGAGGCCTTACCCCTCCTTTGGAGGGGTAATGCCCGCTTACACCGCTTCGACGTAATAATAATAATAATAATGATAATGTGTGAGGGTGTGTGTATGTGTGCGCACGCTCACGCGCTGACGTAATCTCGTCTACGACGAGATTACGTCATCACGCTCAAGCCTAACTCTCGTTAAGCCTAATCTCACCCACTCAGAAGCCGCCACAGGAGCGTAAGCGCTATTTTGAGCTATGCTCTCGGGGGCGACCCCCCTCTATATACACCAGAGACTTGAAATTTACCCTGTTTCGAGCTTAACCCATACATAGCTTATATTCCAAGTTTCAGGTCGATAGCTCTGCTCCTTCATATCGAAAAGGGTGGGTTCGCTCAAATGGCACGAATACTACTTACGTATAGTATATATAAATATATATATATATATAATATTATATGATATATACCTGTATACTATATAAATAGTATAAATACTATATATATATATAATATATATATATATATAATATATATCATATATATATACTATTTATATATATAATATATATACTATCTATATATATATATATATATACTATATATATATATATATTTATTATAATAATATATATATATATCATATAATATATATTATATAGTATATATATATATATATATATATATATTATATATATTATACTAAATATATATATATTATATTATATATGAAATTTGAAAACTTCATGACAAATGTAGTAGCTATGAGGCAAATTAGGGTAAAAAACAAATCCCAAATTAAACATTTTCCATGTGTGGGATGAATTATATGAAATAATACTACAAAAGGTACTTCAAAGAAATATAAAATAACTGCCTCGAGTCATAAAAGTGACGTCAGAAAAGTCAGCCAATCACAGAAGTGGGTGGGTCACAACGTCGTATGAAAATATGCTCACTTAAGAATTCAGCAGGTATACCAGTTCTCTTTCGTTTACATTAGAGAAGACATTGTATACTTCTAAACACAATGTTCATGTTGTTCAAGGTTACGTCAAGAGAATATATTTACTTGGTTATTGCTCGCCTGATATATCCCTGGATGTTAATTGCCATCAAATAAAGCAAGTTTACGGTTGCTATCTTTTCAATCTGCGCCGTTGGCTAACAAGATTAAGTTGCCTGTCGATTAGTGGGCAAGGCTGTAGCCACTTGCAAGTAGGTTAACTGATATCCTTTGGGGGACCTAACAGCTCGAGATACCCAACAACCATGCATATAAAATAACATTTGCATCAGATTAAGTACGCGAGGCTTCTGTACCAACCGAATTTTGCGGAAACTCTACTAAAACACGAGGCTCAAAGACAAAGATAGCGGGAATTTGTATCGAAACTCCGATGATCTTTTCGACAAAATTGCAACATGCAAGCGCATTTTGAGTCGATTACTATTGAGGAGGATAGTTTTTCGATTAATCAGAGGAAGAAAGGACGGCCAGGGATTCCATGTACGGATCGATTCACGACGACCAATCGTTGAAACGGAACAAAGAGCTGCGGACGAAGAAGAAAGAATCTCTGAAAGAGAAAGAACGAAGCAATTCGCGTAAATTGAGAGCAAGGTAAGTAATATAGAATATTATATTTGTTATGATTTGTTTTATTGTTTTAGATTTTAATCAAAAATAACAATATCTTATTGTTCATATCCTGATTGCTTAAATTTTGTTTTAACAGTCTGTATTGTATAAACAATGTATAATACGTCATGTAACTTAAATAAATTAGAAATATTAGATTTATCATAAAAGTAATAGATATTTATTTTTAATAATTTTATAGTGCTTCTAAGTGTTAATAATAATATTTGTATGCTTCTATGTAAATAACACCATGCCAGCCCTGCTATTATACAACGAGAATTCGAGTACTTATTCATTGTGTTGTTAGCGCAGTAGGTTGATCGGTTAGGTCACGGTCCTGTCAAATGATAATGCTGTTCTTTACAGAGAGAAGGGTGGAATGAATGTCGTCGTCCATCCTCTAACAGCGGTTTCGGGTCTGATACCGATGTGGAACTTGTCGCTGGAACATCTACAGATATCAGTGAGACTAAACGTCCTATGTCACAAGGTTTGCACCTCTCAGAGGAGAAGGCGACAAAAAGGAAAAGAGGACACCAGAAACTTATGACGTCTAAGCTGGCCACAGCTTTAGATACATGTAAAATCAGTGACAGGGATGCGGTTCATATTCTGATAGCTACAACTGAGGCATTGGGTCATACTGCTGATGCTTATGCCTTAATAGAGCATCCATTCCAAATTTCAGAAAACAAATACGGGAAGAATGCGCAATGGAAATTAAGAAACATTTCAGGGATATCACGTTGCAAGCCGCCGTCTTGCGTTGGGACGGGAAATTAGTTCCATCGTTGACTGGTACAGAGACGTTCAAAGACTTCAAGTGATCCTTTCGAATGGAGAAATCGAACAACTCCTTGGCGTGCCTATCTTACAATCTGGTAAGGGAAAGGATTAGGCATCTGCGGTATGTGAAGTGATTGCCGAATGGGGTCTCCATACGTATGTCAAAGCACTTAGCTTCGATACTACAGCAACGAACACTGGAGGTGTTGGAGGAGCCTGCGTTCTGATAGAACAATGTTAGGATAGAGACCTTTTATACCTGCCTTGAGGGACACATATTCTATGAAATCATTTTTAGAAGTGTTTTCCGAGGAAAAGATGGGTACAACTACAGTTCCCCGATGTTATTTACTTTTTTAAAAGATGTTCAAAGTGCTTTTGGTCTGAATTGACGTACATAATGCGGTCAGAGAATCTGACACAGCTAAAGGTAAAGAGTCATTTGATGAAGGCGATATATCCCGAATACTTGCACTTTTGCTAGAGGTACATGAGCGGAACAACAGCCTAGAGAGGATTATAGGGAATTTCTAGAATTAACGGCAATTTCCTAGGATTAAGCAACCATTCTCATGGAATACGGTTTCGTAAGCCGGAGCTTTCCATCATGTAAGCTGGGTGGCAAAGGGCCTTGTTGCTTAGAAAATCTGGTGTTTCGCACTGAATCTGTTTGACATTAGCACCAAAAGAAGAACAAAGGATTAAGTGATTACTTTGTATTTTCTTGTAACTGTATATGTCGAAGGCATGTTGTAGTGCCGGACATCTGCTCAAAAGCACCTATATGTGGATTACACGTGCTTTCTAAACTCGTAACGACTAATCAGGAGATAGACCCCAATACTATTCTCGCGTTGCTTTAGAAAAACTAATTCAACCATTTATGGTATTTTAAGTCCCTGAGGCAGGGACCTAATAAGCTACCTCTATTCGATCAAGTCATTTTGTCATTATAGTTACGAAATGAGAGGTGTGCAAAACATGTAGGTCGATGCTCAGGGCAAAACTCAAATAACGAGATGGAAATCAATTGTATAAAGATGGAAAACACGAGATTCAGCCGAATCACCATGCATAGCGACAAGTCAGATAACATCTCTAGAATTTAATAAGAAACCGAACCGCTTTGAGGAGCCAATACATGTTTCAACCACAACAAAATCTGAAACGGCGTTATTTCACTAGCATTCGATCATGAGGGGGTGTAATGATTTCCTTAAGAGTAGAACTTGTCGATGTGGCCATAAAAATGAAAGTTACATAAAATGTCTGAAATTAGTTAATAAACTGTCCGTTGTTAGTGACTCGGCAGAGAGAGGAGTCAAACTTATAATAAATTACTTACGACAAATGAGCAACAGAAACACTATGTAAACTTTTTTTTTTAAGAAAGCGAACCGGTAGTTAAAACTTTTTTCAGGAAGGCAGTTAAAACTTTTTTCAGGAAAGCGAACCGGTAGTTAAAATTTTCTTTAGGAAATCAAATCGGTGGTTAAAACTTTTTTTAAGAAAGCGAACCGATAGTTAAAATATTTTTCAGGAAAACGAATCGGTAGTTAAAACATTTTTCAGAAGCAAACCTGTGGTTAAAACTTTTTTAAAGAAAGCGAACCAGTAGATCAAACTTTTTTCAGGAGAGTGAACCGAAAGTTAAAACTTTTTTAACAGTATATTAAAATTTTATTCAGGAAATCGAATAAGTAGTTAAAAAAAAATTTCAGGAAAGCAAACAGGTACTTAACTATTTTCTTGTTAGATTCAACATGAAAGCAAACAGGCAGCTAACTCTTAATATGACAAAGTTGGGAACCGTTTGTTAAAATTTTGGCATCTCACCACTGGAAATAGTCTATCCAAGAGAATCTTTCTTATTTTTCTCTTTATAATAAATCGACCTAATTAATTTTTGAACTTTGAACTTGAATATATATATATATATATATATATATATATATATATATATATATATATATATATATATATATATATATATATACTAAAATATATAATATATATATATAAATAGTATATATATATATATATATATATATACTATATATTCTATATATATATACTCGAGAAATAATGTAATCCTTCCAATAAAGAACAGGCGAAGGTTTGAGTTGTCTGTTTTTGAAGAAGATGTTGCAATGGCGTTTGAAAATTATGTCGAGTAGAAAAGATAGAAGAACTGATTTTTTGAGACATTGAAAACAACCAAGTTTTCCATGTCTCTATTAGAGATTCAAGAAAGATCGGAGATTAGTTGCTCCAAGGACATCCTCACTAGGATCTGTTATTTGCTCTTGGCTGAGGGAGGGCGTGTCTTTCAAAATGAACAAACGAGTATAAAGAAGTCTCTGCCATATGCGAGCATACAGTATATATTTATTATATATAATATATATATATATATATATAATATATAATATATATATAGTATATAATAATATTATATATACTAATAATATTATATATATATTGTAAAAACTATTTTGATATTTGAATAATGAATTTCATCTAAGTCTCTCGATTAAAAGCCCGATCCCAGTTAAGTTTATTGAAGAGCGAAGTACAGTAGAAGAGGAAAGGAGAAGAAATTTGTATTTAACATGTATAATATACAAATAAATAGTTATAGTTTTAAATCATGAGGCGGCTAACGTTGTTGTAATAGATAGTGATTGTTGCTATGATTAATCCATTGCCCAGGAATACAACGCCTGCTACAAATACAGGAATATTTGTTAATTAATGTATTTAATGGATTATGAATGAGCCAAATTAATAAATAATGATAAATGTATAATGAGAGAATGTTGAGGACGAACAAATCTTACCCTGCACAATCTGGTATGCATCGAAATTTAGAAAAGTCTGCTGCTTTTCTATGGGAGCGGAAAGTCGTAACGGGCAAAGTCGAGTGCGTTCTCGCTTCCTTCTAGTTAAAGTTTCTAGTAAAGACGTCCTTAAGCTCACATGCTTATGTTTGATTGCAAACGAGTTGCATTAAAAGACAGGGAAATATTCCTTAACGCTTGTCTTCGACGTTTCATCGCTTCTTTTTAAATCCGCTTTTCTTAACCTTTTCTTCGGTTTCTTCTTGAAAGCGGCCCAAACTCATATGTAATAACGCTATAAAGTATTATTAAAAAAATGGTAAAGCATTGTGATTTGGCTTAGCGAGTCCTCTTTTCTAAGATAACAGAAAATTCCGAAACAGAATTGATCCTAAGCAATCTAAAAGAAGATATTGCTCTTCTCTAAATGGCATTTGCTATACTCCAGTGGCAGAAGGATGAGGAAATCGGACATCTAAAAATCAAAATACTTATACTAAAGAGCGACAGGAATGCGACGAGTCCTTCGGGCTCCGAATTAGCAGAAATACTAGACACGGGTCAGACCATTACAGAATCACAAGAAAGATTTCAGCAGGAGAAGGTGAAGAATATTTGCGTGATCACAGGCAGTTTGCCTAATGATCTCAAAATGAAGATTACAAAACGACCTTTGCAAAAGTTATAGTAACAATATTGAAAATAAAAAACTCCAAATGCAGTTACCAAAATCTTTCGACTGGAGAAACTGAGAAATGACAAAAGGAAAAATGATACCAGACCAATCAGGTTTAAAATAAACGAACAGGGCCTTAAATTTAAAATCATACCAGCCTGCGTTGCTAACAAACCAAACGTTTACATGAACGACAATTAAATTCCAAAAAATATTAAAATTTTGAAAAGAGCCCTAACCATACGCAAGGATAATAGAAATCTTATACATTCATGTTACTTTAAAATAAGCACGCTAAAAATTAAAAAAAAATCTGCAACAAGTCCAGGAATTAAAATTAAGAATAACGAAGAGAAGAATGAATATCTAAACAATGCAAAATTTGCACTGCAAGAATAAAAGTAAAGATTTTATAACGTAGTAATCGTAAGTGGTAGTGACAAATTAATCTTATAATCAGTATTATTATTATTATTATTATTATTATTATTATTATTATTATTATTATATTATTATTATTATTATTATTATTATTATTATTATTATTATTATTATTATTATTATTATTATTATTATTATTATTATTATTATTATTATTATTATTATATTTAGTATTTTTTATTATTTATGATTTATTATTAGTTATTATATTATTATTAGGAATATCTACTAGCACTACTATTATTAGTTATTATTACTATTATTTATTACCGTTATTTATTATTTAATTATTCCATTATTAAATAAAAAATAATTTATACAAATTATTTTATTATTATTATTATTATTATTATTATTATTATTATTATTATTATTATTATTATTATTATTATTATTATTATTATTATTATTATTAATTACTATTGTTCAATAATGGCCTTTACTACATTATTATTATTATTAGTATTATATGATTATTTATTATTTATATATATTATTATTATTATTACTTGTTATTATTATCATATTATTTTTTATTACATTGGTATATTATTTGATTATTACTATTATTATTTAGCAACAATATCTTCATCAATTGACAGTTATTTATTATTTTTATTATTTTTTAAAAAAAATAAAATATTATTATTATTATTATTTTTTTATTATTATTATTATTATTATTATTATTATTATTATTATTATTATTATTATTATTATTATTATTATTATTATTATTATTATTATTATTATTATTATTATTATTTTTATTTATTATTATTATTATTTATATTCTATTTTACTTATTATTATCATTATTATCATTATTATTATTATTATTATTATTAATTATTAGTTATTATTATTACTATATTTTTAATAGATATTATTATATTATATATTATTGTAATAAATATTATTACATTAGATATTATTTAATGACTGTAGGAATAAATAAACCAACCTTCTCGTTTGATAATTAATTGTAGACAGGACATAAAAGAAATAAACATTTAACATAAAATTAGTGCGGAGCTACATAATGAATAAATACATCAAAAATCCTACATGCCCCCCTGATTGCTTCATCCAAAAGATGAACAATCATACTATCTTCCGAACATCCAAAATATGTCTCCCGATCCGTCAACTTCAATTTTTCTCTTTGACAACAATTTTGAAATTCTGCCCCTATATCCCAACTCGAAAAACATCTCGCTCCATTTGGCTTTACCCATACCTCCTCCCCGATACCAAATTCATTATTAACATTCTCCTTCAATTCCTCTTCCGCAGAATTATCCTTAATATCCGGATCCCTCCATTCATAATTGTGTTTTATCGAACAAGGGCAACTCGACCCCTTCATTCCCACCCTTGGAAGTGAATTGTACCAGAACACTGCCTCGAACACACTTATGTTCGACCTTCCCCAAATTCCTTTAATTGTCCTATGATTCCTCTCAATTATCCCATTGCAATTACTCCTGAATGCCGCCCTGAATATCAAATCCACGTTCCATTTCTTGCATATCTCCCTCAGTCCAACTGCTCTAAAGCTTGCCGCATTATCCAATATGATTTCATTAGGAAAGCCGTGTTCAAAAAATACTTCTTCCACTAATTTCTTTTCCACCCTTATTCCTTAGATCCTTCCAGATTGCGGATCTGCTCTCCCCACAATCTATCATGATAAAAATTTCTTTTCCCCAAATATGTTATATCGATCGGCAATCTTTTCCATATACCCAAAACACCTAAACTCCCTTTTTCGTATTTCAGTGGGTTTGGGTCTATAGACTGACATTTTTTTAATGTTTTTATGCACTCCTCCACATCTTTCATTCTAACCTCTTTATCCACCCTTCTCTCAGCGAACATAGTATTTTCCAAGCCACAATGATTTCTCCTCCCATGGATCCTTTCAATTTCTTCCAAAGCCATGCCACAACAATCTTCCTCAATCCCGTTTAAAAACTACAACCCCTTCTTGAATACCCTTGTTAACTTATCCGCTTTGTTTTCTTCAGACTTTACCAAATTAATGTTTATTTTTATCTCAAATTCCTCCAATATATCTGAAATGATTTCCAATCTCCTTTTTACCAACATTTCTGCAGCACCTTTTGATTTCAATCTACAATCCAAGCTAACCGCATTCCTAACCCAGTTTACCATTGTCTTCGAATCGCACATTATTTATACCTCCCTAATACCCGTTTTATGCATAAATTCAAACCTTTTAAAAAAACCGCGTCCAGTTCTGCAACATTTATGTGACTGCAACCCCACTTCTTCCTCAGCCAACAAGCATCTTCTACAATTTTCCCATCAATTGCTAGCGCCGCACCATATCTTTCCCCTACCTGAGTCACCCACGAACCAATCTCCTTTCACGAGATCATTCAAACTCGCCTCCTTTACAACGTTAACCAACAGTTCATTACATTTTTTCCTATGTCGTCACTCCATTATTTCCTTCCGCGATCCTTTTCAACAAGCTGCAGATCTCTCTTAACCATCCTGCAATTGGATAATGCCCAACCAACCTTCCTCAAACAGGGAACAACTTCCTCCCAGAAATCTTCATTATATCATCAATTTTAGGCAGATTATTCCCCCTTCTAAATTCCATTTCACTCTTATCTCCATTAAAAACTCTCATTCCGAGTATTCTTCCCCCCACCACTTCCTCCGACTCTTTTGAGACCATCCCGAATTACAAAAGATGTTTCCTAACACTCTCAACCCCAATTACATCCTCATTAACTAATATGTCGTCGATGTAAAATTCCGTCCCCTCAAAAACTCTCCTGTACTTTTTCCTCACTGTTCTCAAAATCTTCGTCATAATCATAGGAGCACTGCACAATCCAAATCCTAATCTCGTCAAGCAGTTAGTTTTCCCCTTAAAGTTCCCAAGTTGATGCTTCCAAAGGCTCTTATCGACTCTTACCTGCAAGTATGCAGCTTTTAAATCAACCAATTTTCTCCCTATTCTTTAATTCTCCATTTCCTTACCGACTCATCACACACTCCAACTTCATCACTGGTGTGGCACGACACGTATTTGTTTAATTCTCTGTAATCTAAAACCTGGCATACTTTGCCTTTGTTAATTTGTACAACCATCATTAATGGCAATAAACCATTCTCCTCATCTCCATTTCATCCCACTAGAATTCCCCCTCTCATCACTTCTTCGTCGAATTTATCTTTGTCTCTTTTATTCAAGTGCTTATTAAGCGACCTCATATTGTTCTTCAAACATGGCTCCTAATCCTTACATTTCCATTTTATGCTATAATAATCACCATTAAAATGACCAACGAAATCTTTATCATTGATTTCACAGCACTCATTATACACCTCGGCTTCCTTCTTCACATAACACTTGTTTTTCTTCTTCAATCTTTCAACACCAAAACTCATGCCGTTTTCTTTAATCGTCACCCCACCAAACTTCGATATAACGTCAATACCAAGAATCACGTCAATGTTCCTCTTCATCTTCTCTAACACCAAGACTTCAAATTCAAATTCAACCCGTTCGATTTCAATGAGCACAGATCCTCTACCAACTGTTTCCACTGCCCTTCCATCAATGCTTATAATTCTATCTCCACCTCTCGCAATACTACCAATTTTTTTTAAAATTAAAGACTTTGAGCACCCAGAGTCTTCCAGCCCGTACGCCCACTCATCATTAATCTTTACATCTATAAAATGCAATCCGCTGAAGGCACTGTCTAAGGGAATATTTCCAGCACAATATCCCCTAACTCTTCGTTTCCCTGATTCGAATTACACATTCTACTAATATGACCCCTTTTTCCGCATGAGAAACATGATGAATTGTTCCACCTACAATTCATTCTTAAATGCCTACCACCGCAACCGTGACAAACGATTTCTTGTAAGTAATGTTTTAGCTCTAACGCGCTTACTCCATAATTCCAAATGTTTTCCATATTGATAACCGCCCTTGCTCTACTTAAAATATCCTCAATACCACCACCCTCTATGTTGTCCTTCGCTTTTAATTCCTCTGCGATTTTTTCAGGAAGACCGTTGACGAATAATCTTTTCAGCAGTGTTTCTTCTCCAACATTTGCACTCCTGGCTAGCCTCCTGATCTCATTCATATAAACCTCAATGTTTTCGCCACACCATCTCTTAGCACACAGCTGACTGAAAGCAACGAATGGGTCTTCTCCGAATACTCCTCTTAATTTTTTCTTGATTTCCTCTGCAGACCCCATCTCTTCCTGACTGAGTTCCAGATAAACAGCCAGAGCCTCTTTCTCTAGTAGCATTAGCAGCAGTGATTCCTCATTCTTTAGCTTTTGTGTTTTGACCAGTAATTCAACTTTCAAAATCCACGACTCCAAATCTCCCATGCAGTCAAAAGGCTTTACCACGTCAAAAATTTTGAAGCTGTTCGAAGTCATCTCGAATTTTTTCTTTAGCCCGGATAGCTTGTAGGAGCAAATAAACCAACCTTCTTGTTTGATAATAATTAATTGTAGACAAAACATGAAAGAAATAATCCTAAAACATAAAATTAATGCGGAGCCACAGAATGAATAAATACATCAATAATCCTACAATTATTATTATTATTATTATTATTATTATTATTATTATTATTATTATTATTATTATTATTATTATTATTATTATTATTATTATTATTATTATTATTATTATTATTATTATTATTATTATTATTATTATTATTATTATTACCTGCATTTACAAGTGATTTCACGAATGAAAACCGTTACCGATAAAGCCCAGCCACAGAGTAATATATAAAACGCAGACTGCAAATGTTCCAAGGTTAATTGTACCGGCCCTGTCTAAATGATATATATATATATATATAATATATTATATATATATATAATATATATATATATTATATATATATATATATAATATATATATATATAGCTATTTTTTGGCCCTAGGCTCCCCTTATTTGGAAGGGGGGGGGGTCCAAGTCATTTCCAGAAACTCAGCAACTTCCACCGGGCAAGGCCACAGATCTCTTAGGGAGGTGACGAATTGTGATCTGTTAGGAATGTAAATGGGCACCTCAATAGGAGGTGCTCAACAGTTTCAGGCTCTGTTAAGCATCTTTGGCAGAGTGGGGATGTAGTTTATTGAGGTCGAAATCTATGTTTATAATCTTGATGATCCGGATGATGCCCGGATCTTAATCTTGAAAGGGAGATTTGCATCTTTCGTGGAAGTGTGCCTTGTGTAGGGGATATTTCGGGAGTTTGGCTAGTTTTTGAGGCTACTTGTTAGGGGATTGTTGAGGTATCGTATCGTGAATGTGTATGAATATGTTTTGATAGAGAAGTGCTATTTGGGGTATGAGGTATGGTTCTAAAGAGTTCGTCATAGTAGAGGGCTGCTGAAGAGGGAGGGGATCTTAAACGATGTATTGTGTAAGTAGTTATGGGAAGACGCTGTGTCCAGGGGGTGCTGCCCCTGGCCATTGCTTTACTTCTGTTATCACTAATATATATTATATATATATATATATATATATATATATATTATATATGATATATATAGTATTATATATATAATATATATATATATATATTATATAATTATATATATATATATATTATATATATATATATATACAGGGTGATTCAAGACCTCTGCGACAAACTCGGAGAGGACTGATAGAGCAAACGATAAGAACATTTATTTTTAAATAACCTATGTTGGCATGACGCTTCGTTTCAAAGATACGGACGATTGGAAGGTAGACTAGTTATGTTTGTGTGACGCGGTGCATGTAGGATTACGCGACGATTTAGGGTTACTCAATTTTAATGTGTTGTTGCGTGCGTACATGTGTGTACGCCTAACGTCCTCGGAAACACGTGGCAAAACCTATTCATGGTTGATTCAGTACAGTGTAGCATCGTTACGAATGGATCACTACACTCTTCCCAAATTTAACTGCCTTGCTAATGAGTTTACTGTACCGCGCACAGAACTGGTCGAAGAGCGCACCTCATGTAGGGAACGGTTCCACACAGAAATCACCCCCACACACAATGTTTGCTTGCGCCTTCATCAGCGCCTTCGAGATATTGGGACCCTTCGTCCCCGCGGTGCATTGGTGGAAGACCCGGTAATACGAGGACTCCTGCGTTTGAAGAAGAGCTGCCTGAGAGAGTCGCCAACGACCCCGTCGACAAGCACACGCGCCATGCCCATGACATGGGTTCAAAATTCAGTCGTCTGTGGTTCGGGTCTTGCAAGAGCAAAGCCTTCATGCATACCACCTACAGAAAGTACAAGGACTTGGCCAAACGACTTCGCACCCATGTGCGTTTGCCCCGGTGGTTTCTGCAACGGAGCCTCGATAATCCTGCCTTTCCTGCACATGTGCTGTTTACATGAGGCGTGGTTCACACGTGATGGCTACTTCAACAGCAGAAAACAGCCACATATGGGACGAGGACAATCCGCCCGCGCAATGTTCATCAGAGTTTCACCAGGCCGAAAATTTACCGTAAACATCTGGGGTGGAATTCTTTGGGATTATCTGCTGGACCTGTCATCATTCCACACCGTTTGGATGGACCTGCAACTACTCCAGAACACGCTTCCGCAGCTCATGGACGACATATCCCTTGCGACCCGCAGAGACATGTGGTTCCACATGATGGGCGCTCCAGCGCACTTCAGCGCACTTCAGCTGGTGCATTTGAACAGAGTCTACACTGACAAATGGATAGGGAGAGGGGACCTGTTGCGTGGCTTGCAAGATCGCCCGACCTCACGCCCTAGATTATTTTCTTTGTGGGCATGTGAAGAGTGTTGCGTACATTACCCCAGTCAACACAAGAGAGGAACTGATTCAGCGAATATTCACTGCGTTTGATCAAATCAGACACAGTGAGGGCATGTTCGGTAGAGTCCGACAGGCAAGGCATGGCGATTTAACGAATGTAATATCAGGTACAGGCAGACACTTTGAACCCTCCTGTATTTTTCCCCAATAAAATGATTTCATAACAAGCTACCATGTTTGCTTTACGACCTCGCGTCAAAACACATTAAAGTTGTTTAACAAAATATCTTTATTGCTCTATCACCCCTCGGAGTACACAGATGTACTCACGCACACATACATAACATCGAATACCCAAAATCTCCCGTTACGAAGTAACGACGCGTCAAACAACATTCACGTGGTTTACGATTACATCATGCCGTACTTTGGAAACGAAGCGGTCAACAACAGTAGCTTATTTAACAATTAAATGCTTCCTATCGTTTGCTCTATCCGCCCTCTGAGTTTGTCGCAGAGGTTTTGAATCACCCTTACTATATCTATATATTATATATAATATTATTATATATTTATATATATATAATATATATATATATATATATATATATATTATATTATATATATATATATATATATATATAATACCCTAATATATATATATATAGTATATATATTATATATATATAACGATTAGAAACGCTAATTTTTATCCTTTACTTAAGAAATATGTAGAATTGGGAAAAATAGCATAATAGTTTCGTAAACTTTCTTACGTCATCAAGTTGGATTGGCTTCCGTAAATACTCCGTGTGGCGCCGATACATCTCGTTAGGGATTCCAGCGTCGACCAGCCTAATCAAATTCTCGTTTAATAGGATCTCTCAATACAGCAGTGGGTTTTGAAAAAGGAAAACGATGCCTGACTCAAACATCTTAAATATATATATATATATATTATATATATATATATATATATATATATATATATATATATATATTATATCATATATTATATATATATATATATATATATATATATATATATATATATATATATATATATATATATATATATAGTAAGGGGGCACAACTGACAACCAAACTGAAAGCTGCCAGATTTGTCGCTAAATCTAGCACCCTAATCAGTAAAATTTGCGCATTTTTAGCATTTTTTTTGATAAATTTCAGCATTGTTTGCTACTTCTTACCGTTTTTCAGCGTTTTACCAGATTTGTCGCTAAATCTGGCACCCTAATCCGTTAAATCTTTTCATTTGTAGCATTTTTTAAAATATTTTGCTACTGTTTATCATTTTTCAGCGTTTTATCAGATTTATCGCTAAATCTGACAACCTAATCCGTTAAATTTGTCCTTTTTTAGCATTTTTGTTACTTTTTAGCATTATTTTGTACTTTTTTAGCATTTTTGGTACTTTTAGCGTATTTTCGGCATTTTGTCCATAACTCAGGTCAAGATTCCCAATTCTGGAGGATTTTTGGGGATTTTTCCATTGGTAGAACTTTATGCTTCAAAGACAAGACAACATTTTTCAACATCCGGTTTTTCAAGCTTGACGTGTCAAGGTTAGGGTTTTTAAGGTCTGGAAGACCAATTTCGGAGGTTTTGAACCGGAACTCGGGGGCGTAGCCCCAAAAATGTGCTCAGCCCCTTAAGGGTTTTTTTTTATTCCTAGAAGGATTTAAATTATCAGATCATTTGTGATGGTTCCAATCGATTTATCGTGACCATTTATCCCCATATCGATGTTTAAATCATCTTTCTACGTGCTCTGGTTGACTTATTACACTGAAAAATATAATCGAATGAAAATCATCACACTTTTTTAAATTTCAGTCGATATATCGTTGTAGTGAGTGTCCGAGTACGGCGAACCCTTCCTGTGTAAATATATAAATACCCGGGAAAGGCTCTTTCTCAGGGGTTAGGGTTATCATACCTCTCTAAAATTTGGTTGCCCATCAAATTGTGACGTAACCTACGGCGAGGTTACGCATCCGTGTACCCCCCGGAAGGGGTGCTGGCCCCTAAAAATAGGGAATGACTGTAGAAGAATGAAATTTGGAAAGTGCATAGAAGAGGAAGGAGTAAGGAGGAGTCGGAGTTGGAATCGGAGTCGGAGTTCTGGAGATCCCCCTCCGGAGGGGGGTCCCACCTGAAAAAAGAAGAAATGCACGGAGTGCATAAGAGAAGAGGAAGTAGGTGGGAAAATGGATGAAGGAGGAAGAATAAGGAAGGAGTAACAGGAGTCGGAGTCGGAGTTGAAGCCGAACCCGGTTACGTAGCCAACACCAGTGCTGGAGCCGGTGCGGTGCTGAATTAGTAAATATTCGCTTAGCACCATATTGGTATTAAAATATATGTTTATAATTTCGTAGAACTTGAATATGGGAGTTTTGAAATAAATAAATAATTAAATAAATAATAAATAAATAAATATTAAATGCTTAATTAATGATTATTGTTTGAGCCATATCCTGGGGGCACCCCCGGAGGGGTGTCCCCAAATGATATAAAAAAATAAGAAATGTATGGAATGCTAACAAGAAAAAGATAGAGGAAGGAAGAACGAGGAAGGAATAAGAAGTCTCATGTGTTGGAGCAAATGAGCAATAGTTGGCACTGGTGCTGGAGCCGGTGCGGTGCGGTGCAGTGCGGTGCTGTGTTAGTTAACATCGTTTAGCCCCATATTGGTATCAATGTATATGTTTATAAGGTCCAAGAACTTGATTTTGAGGGTTTCAAGTTCGTAAAGAGTGTCTGGGAACCCCCCGAATAGGGGTCCTCCACTAAAATAAAATAAATGCACAGAGTGCACAACAGAAGAGGAAGGAAGGAAGAAGAAGGAAGGAAGAATAAAGAAGGAATAAGGAGGACTAGTAGAAGGAGTGAGAGGTGGTACCAGCACCAGTGCTGAGACCGGTGCGGTGCTGAGTTAGTAAATATTCATTTAATAATACAATATTGGTGTCCTTATATTTGTTTATATGGAAGTAGAAATTGACTATGAAGGATTCAAGTTTCTAAAAAATGTCTAAGGACCCCCTGTGGGATCCCCAGCTGAAATAAAAAAAGAAATGCACGGAGTGCATAAGCGAAGATGGAGGAAGGAAGAAGGAGAATAAGTCTCATGTGTCGGAGCAAATTAGCCATAGCCTGCACCGGTGCTTGAGCCAGAGCGGTGCCGAGTTAGTAAAATAATACTCGTACCAATGTATATGTTTATAAGATCATAGATCTTGAATAAGATGGTTTCAAGTCCCTAATAGATGTCTGGGGACCCCCTGGAGGGGGTCCCCAGAAGAAACGCACGGAATGCATGACAGAAGAGGAGGAAGAAGTCTCATGTGTCAGCAAATAAGCCATAGCCAGCACCGTTGGGGCGCTGATTTAGTAAACATTCGTTTAACAATACAATAGCATTACTGTCCATATGACTGATTCTGTTCTAACATGAATAGGTCTCATTTGTGTTGCATCTTACAAAGATAACCCGTTTTCTAAAGGTTTAAAACTGATATTCATATTTTCAAATCTCATTTTCTTTTTATAAACGTAGGGAAAAGTAGGGGCATATAATGTTAGGTACTTTATCGATATTACAACCTGAACTTTGTCAGTGTTAGTAGTTTATTCATACGTAAGGCTTGCTGTGATACATTATGTTCTTAGTCCAGGTAATGTTATGTTAGCTTTATTGATGTTCAAACTTTGTTATGTTAGCAGTTTATTCGTTGGTCAGTATGATAGATTGGATAGGTTATGATAAATTTTGTTAGGATATGCTAAATATTACAATGTTAAATTTGCAGTGATGTGATGAAGATGTGATAGAAAAGGTAGGGTAAGGACGAGTTGTGCATGGCAATTTTAGCCACCTTACTGTTGTTAAGCTGATAACTTTGTTAATGATAGCAGTTTATTCGTAAGCATGGTATGTTAGGTGTGTTATGTTTTGTATAGTAGTGATTGAGTTTGATATGCTAACAGCTGATGGTAGGTTGAAACGTTGTTCATGTTAGCAGTTTATTCGTGCCTAAGTTATTAGGTTTGATCCCGAAATATGACTTGAATCAATAGATCCATAGATCAATAGGTCAATAGGTCATGGGTGGATGAGAGGGGAGGGGAGGGGTTGGTGGTTTGATTTACAGATTTACCGATTTACTGCTTTAGGGTCAGTAAACTATTACACTTTACTATGATATTTTATTCAAAGAACTTATTTTTATGTTGTATATGCAAAATAATAACCGAAATATGACTTGAATCAATAGATCAATAGATCAATAGATCAATAAATCAATAGATCAATAGATCAATAAATTAATAAATCAATAGATCATGGAAGGTGGGAGGGAAGGGGTGGTTGGTTTAATTTACTGATTTACTGATTTACTTCTTTAGGGTCAGCAAACTATTACACTTTACTATGATATTTTATTCAAAGAGCTTATTTTTGTTATATTTATACAAAATGATACCCGAAATATGACTTGAATCAATAGATCAATAGATCAATAGATCATAGAAGGGTGGGAGGGGAGAGGTGAAATGGTTTGATTTACTGATTTGATCCATTAGGGTCAGTAAACAGTTACACTTTACTATGATATTTTATTCAAAGAATTTATTTTTCTGTTATGTTTATACAAAATGATACCCGAAATATGACTTGAATCAATTGATCAATGGATCATGGATTGGTGGGAGGGGTAGGGTGGGTGGTTTGATTTATTGATTTACTGATTTACTGCTTAAGGGTGTGTAAAACGCAAATTTTTGAAGTTATAAACATAAAAAGAATAAAAATTTTAGTAAAAATATATATTTTTTAAACAAATAAAACAAAAATAAATAAAAGCTTTATGATATGTTATACAAAATGACTTGAATCAATAGATCAATAGAACTAGAGATCAATAGATCATGGATAGGTGGGAGGGGTAGGGTGGGTGGTTTTGATTTTCTGATTTACTGCTTTAGGGTGTGTAAACGAAAAAAAATTTACACTATATACATAAAAAGAATGAAAATTTTATTAAAAACAAAATAATTTAAACAAATAAAACAAAAAATAAACAAAAGTTTTAAAAAATATATTTTTTAAATAAATACACTTAAAAATAAATAAAGTTTGAAAAATAAATTTATATAAATAAAATTAAAATAAGTAAATAAAAAAGTTTTAAAACAAAATAATTTTTTAAAAGATAAATAAAATTTTAAATAAATAAAAGTAATAAAAATTTGAAAAATAAATAATTTTTTTAAATAAATAAAATTAAAAATAAATAAATAAAAATAATAATTTGAAAATAAATAAATATTAAAATAAACAAAAATTAAACACAAAGTATAAATCTAAAAATGAAACTTGTAAAATAAAAATAGGAAACATAAATACATGTCTCAACTTAGGGAAAAACCCCTTTAGAAACCTTTAGAAAACAGGTTATCTTTGTAAGATGCAATACAAATGAGACCTGTTGATGTTAGAACAGAATCAGTCATGTGGACAGTAAGGCTTTTGTATTATTAAACGAATGTTTACTAAATCAGCACCACCCCGGTGCCGGCTATGGCTCATTTGCTTCGACACATAAGACTTCTTCTCCTTCCTCCTTCCTCCTTCCTCCTTCCTCTTTCCTCTTTCCTCTTTCCTCTTTCCTCTTTCCTCTTTCCTCTTTCCTCTTTCCTCTTTCCTCCTTCCTTCTTCCTCCTTCCTCCTTCCTTCTTCCTCCTTCCTCCTTCCTCCTTCCTCCTTCCTCCTCCTCTTCTGTCACGCAATCCATGCGTTTCTTCTGGGGATCAACCGGAGGGGGGTCCCCAGACATCTATTAGGAACTTGAAACTATCTTATTCAAGATCTACGATCTTATAAACATATACATTGATACCAATATTATTTATTAAACGAATGTTTACTAACTCGGCACCGCACTGGCTCAAGCACCGGTGTAGGCTATGGCACATTTGCTCCGACAGATAAGACTTCTACTCCTTCTTCATCCCTCCATCTTCTCTTATGCACTCTGTGCATTTTATTTTCAGTTGGGGACCCCCCTACGAGGGTCCCCAGATATCTATTAGGAACATGAATCTCTCATAGTCAAGTTCTACGGTCTCATAAACATATTTAAGGACACCAATATTGTATTATTAAATGAATATTTACTAACTCAGCACTGCACCGCACCGCACCAGCCCCAGCACCTGTGCCGATACCAACTATGACTCCTTCTATTGCTCCTCCTTACTCCTTCTTCATTCTTTCTTCCTTCTTCTTCCTTCCTTCCTCTTCTGTTTTACACTCCGTGCATTTCTTCTTTTATTTCAGTGCAGGACCCCCCTCCGGGGGTTCCCAAACACCTTCCATGGTTCCGAAACCCTCATATTCGAGATCTACGACCTTATAAACATATGTAAGGACACCGATTTTATGGGGTTTAACGAATATTTACTAATTCAGCACTGCCCTGTCTCCAGTTCCGGTGCCGGCTCCGACTCCGACTCCGACTCCGACTCCGACTCCGACTCCGACTCCGACTCCGACTCCGACTCCGACTCCTTCCTCATTCTTTCTTTCTTCCTCCATCTCCTTGTCACGCACTCCGTGCATCTCTTCTTACTTTTTTTCAGGCGGGCCCCAGGATCCGACACAAACAATAATCATTAATTAAATATTTACTGTTTATTTATTTAATTATTTACTGATTTATTTATTTTTATTTTCCGCTGCGATTTCCTATTTGGGGGAGGGGCCAGCACCTCCCTCCGGACGGACACGTAACCTCACCGTAGGTTACGCACCCTCTGATGGTCGGCCAAATTTTAGGGAGGTGCGATAGCTCGATTCCCGGGTATATATATTTACGCAGAAAAAGTACGAAGAACTCGGAACCTTATTACAACGATATATCGACTGAATTAGAAATAATAGTGATGATTTTCGATTGATTATATATTTCAATATTAATAAGTCAACCAGAGCACGTAGAAAGATGATTTAAACATCGATATGGGGTTAAATTATCACGATTAGTCGATTAGAAAAATCAAAAATGACCTCTCGATCATTTAAATCCCTTTAGGAACCAAAAAGCCCCCTTTGGAGGGCTGAGCCGCTTTTGGGGGCTAAGCCCCTGAGTTCAGGTTCAAAACCTCCGAAATCGGTCTTCCAAACCTTAAAATCGGTCTACCCGACTTTAAAAACCCTAACCTTGACACGTCAAGCTTGAAAAACCGGATGTTGCAAAACGTTGCTTTGCCTTGACGTGCAGTTTTTCCAATGCAAAAAAATCCCCAAAATCCTCGGTAATTGGGTATCTTGACCTGATTTTGGGAAAAAAAACGAAAAAACGCTAAAAAGTACCAAAAATTCTAAAAAAGCACCAAATAATGCTAAAAAGTACCAACAAACCAAAAAATGGTAAAAAGGACAAATTCAATGGATTAGGTTGCCAGATTTAGAGAGAAATCTGGTAAAACGCTGAAAAATTGGTAAAAAGTTGCAAAAAGTGTAGAAAATGCTGAAAATGCATTATTTTACGGATTAGGGTGCCAGATTTAGCGACAAATCTGGCAACTGTCGTTTCGGCTGCCGATCGTGCCCCCTTGCTACTATATATATATTATATATTAATATATATATATATAATATATATAATATATATTATATATATATAATATATATATATATATATATATATTTATATATAATAATATATAATATTATTATATATATATATAATAAATATTATATATATATACATTATATATATATATAATATATAATTATATATATATAATATATAATATATTATATATTATATATATATAATATATAAATATATTATATATATATATATATATAATATATATATATATAATATTATATATATATATATATATATATATATATATATATATATATTATAATATATATAATATATTTATTTATATATATATATAATATATATATATATATATATATACACACCACTGCACCAAAAGTAAGTTTACCGAATATCCCATGAACGACTGAGAATGTAGTTTTCCTCCGTGACGTATCGAGTGGGTAGCTAAAATACCTAGGTTACAGATTATACCAGTTTTAACCAAGATTTATAAATTCAGTTCTGCACTAAATCTGTTTATGTTATGGCGTGGTTTACCTCGTTTCGTTTGTGCACTACATCTCTTTGTGCATGGGTGTTTTTCTATCCTCTTACGTTTGCGATGCAAAGGTAATACTTGAAACAGCGACGGCTAACAAATTCGATATATAAAAACGTAACAAGTTGCCACTGAGACATTTGCTTCTTAAGCGAAGCTTATGGGGAGTTCACTCTATCGAAACTTGATTTTTAGTTAGAGCACAAAAAGTTTTTAAAGAGGCCGAGAAATGTTTGTGAAACGACCTTCGTTGTGGAAGACCAATTTCTGTTAACAAACGATTAAAATGTGGAAGTGATCTGTGATGGAGAGAGACCGCCGGTTTCAGAATTAACCAGTTCAACGTAGATGTCAGAAAAAAAACTCCGTTTGTATATATATTTACACAATTCCACCAGTTTTCAACTCTATAATTTTAGACGAACCATTTTTACACATGCTGAAAATTTGATGCAAAACTTAGTGCACGAAAAGACTTGTCTGTTCGAGCAGAAAGCAAACATTGGTCAAAGTTTGTCAAGATTGTTACTTGAAAGACATCAGCAACAATGGAGCACAATCTTTTGGATAAAGTATAAAGGCCAGATGAATCATGATTTTTGATTACGATCCTGAAACCAAACGGCAAGTGCGGAATGGCACACAAAAAATTCTCCTCTTTCGAAGATGCACGTATGAGAAAGTCCAAGGTGAAAACACTGATTATTGTTTTTTTCGACCGCCGTGGTATTATGCACAAGGAGTTTGTACCTTCAGGACAGACAGTTAATCACTTCTTTTATAAAGATGTCTTGAATGACTTCGAAAAAACGATTCACGAATCAAAAGACACTGCAGACGATTGGGTGCTGCACCACCATAACGCGCCATCTCACACTGCTCTCTTCAATTATAAAATTTCTGACGAAGAAAACATTTCAGAAGTACTTCCACAATCCTTCCACAGCCCCGATCTAGTCCGGAGATTCTAGCCTCTCCCTAAGTTGAAAATGAGTTGAAGGTCATCATTTTGGTACGATGGGAAAACATAAAAAAAACTGGAACACGTAACTAAACACACTTCAGGAAAATGACTTTCGGTACTGCTATCAACAGTGGAGGAAACGTTGGAACCGCTGTGTACTTAAAATTAAATACGACATCAGTACACTAATTTTGGGGACAACATATATATATATATATATATATATATATATATATATATATATATATATATAATATATATATATGATGTATATATATTATATATTATATATATATAATATATATATTATATATATATATTATTATAATATTATATATTATATACTATTATATTTGAGAGAATGGGCATATAGACCGTTAGGATGTAAAACATTCCACGGCACTCTGGTATTCAAGGATTCGTTTCTTTCGTTCTCTTTTTCACGCTTTCGTACACAGGAAGGTGTTGTAGCTTATCTTGTGTCATATATTATTCTATTTTTTATCTACTACTTAATTCTTGCACAATTACCCACTCTTGCACATAAATGAAAAAAAAACATCAAAATACACAGAAACTGGGAACCCAAATGGGGTAGCTTCTTATAATTACTCCTCATTCACAGCTCTCTCTGTTATGGCTGATGCTGCCAAAACTATTCCGGCTTTCCTTGGTACACAATATTATTTCTTTATCATTTTTGAACATTCGCCGTCTCTATTCTAATTTCCACTTTGATGAACACAACTTCTGTTCTTCTTGACTTTATCTTTTGTTCTTAACCGGAATGCAGGTGCTCAAGAGCTCTGATGACAACCCCTACTTTGTTCTCTCCTAATGCCCACATCCTCAATTTGCAGTCTATGGTGGATGTTGCGCAAATATCTACAACAATGTTATCTTTTCTCGTGTTTCTAATTTGAATCTTCTGACTTTTCTAAATTATGTCCTAGGCTTCCTTGCCAATATACAACTAAATTCATATGTTCTGTTTATTTTTTTGTTACTAAATTCTACTGACTATCCTAAATTCTTCAACTATCTAAACTCAAAAATCAAGTACATTTTCTCTTCTTCCCCTTTCCTACAAATTACTCTCATACAGTTGGTGAACTCCCCTACCATTTTTCTATTCAGAAAAAGGGAAAATAAAAAAAAAAAACAAAAAAAACTTTTTTTTTCAGGGGGGGAAAAAAAGGAAATTTTTCCCTTCTACCCATGAAAGCATGCAGATGAACTCAAATATTTTAATTATTATAACCTACACTGTTAAACTCTTTTCACTGTCTCTTATATCCTGTTCTGTCACTTTAAGTATTCCGCATCAACTGTCCCTGCTTTTGAGGAGGAGACTTTTTGGCACTTTGATGCTACTAACATATATTTGTGAACGTACTTCTTTGATTCCTTAAGAATGATCGTTTATTTCGGGGAGAGATTCTTCGAAATATGCAGATCGCATTTAAAGAGGCGATTATATTTGTCATGATGGCCTATATTCCATTCTCTTTCTTTTTAACTAAACCTAATAAACCATGATGTAGCTCTACTTGTTAACCCAGAAGAGGAAAGAGTTAACAAAACAAGGAGAGAGATTAGAGGTTATGAACAGGTTTATCAGAATGCGGGTTCATCCCCAAGATGATCAAGGATACGAGTAAAGAGCTGCACCAACTGCTTGAGGTCATTCTAGATACAAAAGTTTTAGTCAAGTTCACAATCTGTATCTTGAGAATTAAAGAAAAGTCACTGGTGGTAGTGAAAGCTGAAATCAGCAAGAATGATGATTTCAGTGAACGGTGAAGAAGAGAGAATGTGTTCTAATTTTAAATTTAAGCAATCAAAAAATTTAGGATAATCAGTTAAGATAATAGACAGATATACGGAACAAATGAATTTAGCAGGAAATTGACAGAATAGTTTGATTCGTAATGTAGAAAATTCAGAAGACTGCAAATCAGAGACGCAAGAACAAACATCATCATTGAGTAAATAAGCAAAACAACCACCTTTGGATGAAAATTGAGAATAGAGACGGTGAGAGTCAACAGAGTTTGCTGTCAGAACGCACAAACACATGAGTTTCGGTTATGAACAAGAGATAAAGTTAATAAATAGGAGGAGAGGAAATGTTCAACAAAATGGAAATTAGTGTAAACACAGAGAAAGCTACATAAATTTATGAAGAAAAAAGACCATGCATAAGAACAGGCTGACAATTCAGTGACGGCAACAACCCTGCCACAGGAGGCCGTCAACTTTCTCTTGATGATGGTGGAAGTAAAGTGCTGTCCATAAGTGTTTTATATTGTATGATAAAGGAGAGTTTACTCCATTGTTAGAAGAATTTAGATTTGAGCACAAGAGGAGCGAACCATTGGGTATTGTAGTGCTTTGGGATGTATCCTAGCACACCATATATTCCCAATAGGGAGTATCCTTGTCGCTTCGGGAGCGCTACTTACCCCTATATATATATATATATATATATATAAATATATATATATATATATATATATATAATACTTATATATATATATTATATTATTAATTAATAATATATTATGTCATTTAATATATATATTATATATATATATATTAATATATTAATATATTTGTATAATATATATATTAATTTTGGTTATTTAAAACACCGCAAACAATCCTTTAATGTTAAATTAATAAATCTCTAATAGCGATAAGTATTTTTTGTTGAACCTTGCCATGTACTGAATGCTTTTCGACATGAATCATATCTTCGTTATAACACATTTCCCTTTAGCTTCTATTTCGTTTTGGAAAATAAAAATAAGTCCAAACAGGCTCAATCATTTGACTAGAAAAAACGTTTGTCTTTTGCTGAAGAAGTGGACTGGAACCTTGTCGTGGCGACATTAACTAGTGTGACTTGCAATCCTCAGATCTGACCTTTACCACTAACATTTTTGTCCCGACCTCTCGAAACGTCAGAGATAATAACATCTCTTTATCATTAATTACTGTGCGAACTCCACTGTACTGCTCTGTTACGAAAACAAATAATGAACTTGCATGTTTCATTCGTTACTCATTTGGTTTGCCCTCTTTTTATCGCTTGAGATTCACCAAATGATGACACTATGTAATAATTAATTACATTTTCAGGAGTGAACGGTTGGCCATTGAAAACTAATTCGTTCCTTCAGTGACATTTTACCCTTTGAATAAAGAGACTTGAAGTGATTTCAAGATCTTTGTGAGTACTTCCACGCAAAATTTATATGTCTTTTTTTTCTTATGGAGTCTAATACAAAATATTTTTTTAATGAAAACTTGTTAGAATCATCTTTCAACACATTCTTCATATTTTCGTCTTTTGACTGCGCAGCTCTGATCTTACACTAAACAGCAATTGCCTTTCTCTTGTATTCTGCCAGTAATGTTTGGAACCTTCTTATTTTCTCATTTTCCCCCGCTTAATATTGGATAAACGTTTACAGGCTCTATACATAACACTGGTCTGCAAAAAAAAAAAAAAAAAAAAAAAAAATTTTTTTTTGTCCTTTTTTGACTTAAATCTAATAATTCAATAGCACTAACTATGGAACTAATGACCCCCATATTCCTCATCACCCACCGTTTTCAGGGGAGACCTTCACCTATTTTTTCACTTTTTGATAAATTTGGAGGGATGAAAAG
>JABUQX010016826.1:0-7500 GCA_015478945.1 Trachelipus rathkii | reverse complement strand
GTCAGTAGGAGAACCAAGGGAGTTAGCGCACTTTCGTTTGATGAAAGCCGCTTTTGCTCGTCGGAAGGGAGGTGATCCGCCAACGATTTCTAGCTGAATCGAAATTACTCGAGAGTGATAGGACGAACGAGGAATTTTTCCACCCATGATAGCGCGTGTCTCTCAGCCTGGAATGCCACGAGACAGCACATCGAACCATGGATTATGAGAAGAGAAAGATTTAGTCGAATGAGGGAGATGAACCTGCCATCCGCCAAACACTTACCAGCTCCCACCTTATTGGAGAAGACCGAGCTCATCAGAGTCAAACAGTCATTCCAATTATATTAACGTAGAAGCGACGCAAGGCCCCCCAATCACCGCCGATCAAAGTGCAGAAAAAAACGCGTAGGGCAGGATAGAACTGTTGGACCATTTAGTATATAGATATATATAATATATATATAATGATATATAATATATATATATATAATATTTTATATAATATATTATATATATATATATAGTACTAATATATATATATATATATATATATATATACGCCGAAATCACTTCGGCTATCAAATGATGGGGAATTAATTAAGAATCACTTTCCTCGTAGGTGCTTTATTATGATAGTGAGATGACAAGACAATCTGTTTTTCAGTAAACAAATGGGATGATTTAATTGTATGGGCATATATCAGGCGTTAGCAACTATAAAAATACACAGGACTAACAAAATAAGATATAGCATAATTCCTATCCTAAATTGGCTTCCGGCGTTTAGTAAATCTTCACAACTTCTCGGTAGGGCTCCTCACGCTAATGAGGCTGTCTACAGACTCCCGAGTGTGATATGGTGGTGGCCGTCTTTCTGGGACCCAGGCAAAATGCCACAGCCTTTGTTATGCGACTAGCTTTCCTTTGGGAAGGAAAGAGGTGGCAAACAATTGCGTCTTAAACAATGTACATTATGTAAGTATGAAGCAGACCACCATTTGTTCAAAGTGATATGCATGAGACCTGCAGTAGTCTCTTACAGAGTTGCATACCCTCTAAGACAATGCATGCTATTGTCTCACAAGGATTCCCTATCGTAATTTTACCTTATAATTGGTGGCCTCGAGTGCAAAAAGAATCTCTGTTTCGGAAATAGGGGTGAGGCCCCTAGTTCCGACTTCACAGAGATACTTTTCACCCTCCTTCGATTGGATACATGAAATATAAAGTGGAGGAAAGTGGAAGAACAGGTGAAATACTACTTGTGGAAGGATAAAGAACTTACAATATGTATATTTAATACCATTTTTAAACACTTTGGTTCTCGTATTAATTACCATAACCCCGTCTTTGATCTCTTATTTTCCTCAAGAGATATTTACCTCAGTTCCTCCTTTCTTTTCTCTACTTCTTTTATTCCGCGTTTTCCTTGCGGTTTGGAGGGTCAGGAACGAGGTTGTAGAAAATTTTGACATTTCTTAGGTTTTCAACTACTACCTTGTCTCCCTTTATGATATGAGCATTACTGTTTGTTATTTTTACGACTTTATAAGGTCCGTGGAATCTTGGTGAGAGTTTTCCAATGTTGTACTGTTGACTCTTTACCAGTAGATATTTTGCATCTTTTAAGTTTCGGGGAACAAACACACTTCTGTTTCGTAAGTTAGTCCTCTGGGATAGCGGTTTGGCCATGAGTCCCGCCAGTTTTTCAATATAATTATCATATGATTTTGGTCCGTCTGGAACAGAAGGGTCTAGCAAGCCGTCAGGAATGTTTATATCTTGCCCATACATCAATTTACTGGGGCAGATGCCTGATTCTGAGATAGGGGCGAGCCGGAGTGCGAATAAGACGAATGGTAAAACATCTAACCACCCTTGACTCTCCATACCTGGTTCAGCAAGCATGGTTCTTAAACTACCTATAATCATCTTGTTAGTTACCTCCACTTTGCTGTTCGAGAAGGGGGCGTAGCTTGCGGTCGTTGTGTGCATTATTCCTAACAGTTTACACACACTTTCGAATAAATGTGATGTGAAATTTCCACCCTTATCTGTGATGAGGTTGGTGGGAACTCCACACATCGGAATTAGCTGGTTAATTAATGTTTTGACAACTGTCTCTTTGGTGATATCCTTCAAGGGAAATGCCCACACATAATGAGAATATCTATCAATGAGGGTTAATAAGTACTTATATCCCCTACAGACAGGTAATTTCAAAATATCTACATTTAAAGCTTGGAATTTGTAGGAAACTTCTTTGTATTTTCCGTAAACAGGGTTTATGCTGCGTCCGACTTTTCCTATTTGACATTAGGGACAACTCCTCACGAGTGTTTTCACCCTTTTGTGCATGTTACGAAATACGAAGTCGGCTTTTATAGCGGTGAGACATCGAGAAATCCCCAAGTGTCCTTGGAGGTGAGTCATACGAATAATATCATCTATTTGTTGATCTGGGAGAATGATTCTGGCATAATTTAAAGAGGTATCCACATAAAGGGAGATTTCATTTTTCTTGAACCAGTATGGTTGTTTCTTTATGACTAACGAGCTTTTTTCTTTATTTTTAAGTAATGCATTTATGTATTCGTCTTCTAATTGATCTTTGCTAATTTCAGCGTAATTAACTTCTTTCTTGAAACGCTTTATTAATTCCAGATGAGCTTCATTATAGCGCTGAATTAAGTTTATTCGAGTATTCTCAGTAAGAATATCATTTATTTCATCTAACTTCATAGGTGGCGATTTTTCACTCATTTTCAGTAATTCTTCTTTTTCCATTTGTATTCTGTCTTTTATTTTCAATCCTTTCGGGTTCAACTCATCCTTTTTCCCATGAGAAATATGTGCGGAATTTTCTTTGTTTACATTGTGGTTATTTAAAAGGCCTGCATTTTTATCCTTTATTGGAATGCTGACCGCGGCACGGGTGTGGTTTTGTTTTATTGCCCGATGATAATGAGCTTTGAGTGTTGGAGAAAGTTCTTCATATTTATAAGCGGTTGTAAAATTCGAACAGGACTCCACGTGGAGTGTGGGAGCTTTGCTCTTATTGGCCAGTTTGCTGATGTGAGGACCAATCACAGCGTTCGTATGAGAAGGTGTAGTTCTTGGTGTTTTTACTTCGTCAGGAATTTCCATTTCCTCCACATTTCGATCCACATTATCGATTTCGTTATTAACAAATTTCTTCCAACGGAATTGGTCTTTTTGTTAATTTAATTTGAAAGAGACTTTGTAACTAGTTAATAAACTTTAAACTTCCTGATTTCCTAACATTTAAAGTTTTTGTCATCATTGTTCTTTTATACTGTACTTTATAAGCTCTCGACACTGATGTTTTCTAATTATATTTTTTATTTGGTTGAGAGAATCCAATATTATTTGAAGACTTTTGTGAGGCAGACCAGCAGTCGATTTGCCTCGTCATAATTTCTCTCTGTAGGAGAGAGAATTGAACTATAAAATGCAATCGGATGGTCACCTTCGGCAGTAGTGGATAAAATAACTGCTGCTGCAGATACATTTGTGGTATGTATGATAATTTTGTAAGTAGAAGAGGTGCCGGGATAGGCAAGTTACAGAAGCATTCAGCAGCACTTTTTAATAATTTCGAAGTCTTTACATGCTGTTGTGAATTCCAGCGAGACCGCGGATTTGCAGTAAGGTTACCCTTTAAAAACATATTTATGGGGGCGCTGTTATTTCAGAGAATAACGGAACGCTGCTTCGATAAAAGCTAGCTTTTCCCAGGAAACTTCTTAATTCCTTGATGGTCCTGGGCTTAGGGGTGTCTAAGATATCCCCAATTTTTTCGTGATTAGGTCTGATACCGTTTTCATTTACAGTATATCCCAAGTAATCAATCTCTTTCTTGGCCACTTGGCATTTTGCGGGATTTAAACTGATATGTAGATAACTTAACCTCTTCAGTACCTTCTCCAGGAGGATTTTGTGCTCATCCTCGGTCTCTGTGTGAATCAAAATGTCATCCATATAGGCCTGAGTATTTGGGAGGCCTTGTATGACTGTGTCAATGTACGCTTGAAATATAAAGGGAGAAGAGACATACCCCATTGGAAGGCTCCTGTAGGTGAAAGAACAGACGTTGGAAGTGATGGTAAAGTACTTTTGTGAGTCGGGGTCCAATGGCACCGAGTAAAATGCCTGGGTAACGTCAAGTTTTGTGTATAGACGGCTCCCCTGCAGGTTAGAGATGGCATCCTGAAGGTTCGGAGTCCATAGATTCCTATTCTCAGCTCTTTGTTCAAACTCTCTAAATCGGAAAATCTATTCGACTCGATTTTCGCTTTTCATGATAGGAACACTCATGGAAAGACCAGGGCGAATTGCTGGGCGAGACTCCTGTGGCACTAAGTGTCAAGCTTCTGCTTTTGTTTGAGCATAGAGTTTATGGGGGACCCTCCTTGGCCTAAGGGAGATGGGAGGTCCTTTTATGTCTGTTTTGTAAGGGTAAGCGTTGGCTAGTTCTATTAATACTTTTTCTGGAATAAATGCGGCTTCTTCGTCAGTAGTTATTTGGCCGTCCTCAGCTATTAATGCTGTGCTCATTCTCTTATTTTTATTTTTATATTTTTCAAAGATTTCATTCCACCGTTTTTCTTGTTTCAATTTTATGTGGTGGTTTTCCGGGAGATAGGGGTTTACAAATAACTCTGAATATTTCGATAATAACTCATTAAAATTTAAAGAACTATGAGGTACATGCACAGAAGGAGGAGGAGAGAGAGAGATTTGAAGAAGAAGAAGCAGGAGCATCATTAATATTGAAATTCACATTTCTACTCAATTTTAAGGTATTATTTGTAATTTGATCTAGCAATAAGTCTTCTTTAAAATTAATGCCCATCTCAAAATTCTTTAAAAATGCTAATCCTAGAATGTTTGTACTTACATTAGCTACATAAAAAGTATCCCGATAGGTACGCCCCAA
Source organism: Trachelipus rathkii (assembly GCA_015478945.1). NCBI lineage: Eukaryota > Metazoa > Arthropoda > Malacostraca > Isopoda > Trachelipodidae > Trachelipus > Trachelipus rathkii. The sequence goes on along the minus strand of JABUQX010016826.1, from coordinate 2,558 downwards.
TCCCAGATCGATTTCAATATTTTTAATATCATAAATAGCAATTTTTGAGTTATTGGCTGCGAGCAGATATCCTATAGGTGCTTTTTGATGGTCATTTGCATTGCACGATAAGATATTGCTCACAGAACCACAAAATCTAACAAATAATCGATTCTTATTTAGGTGTCATAAGGGGACTATATACAAGTCAAATTGGCATTCTCTGCAAACCCTTTTGTCTCCGCTCAACAAGCGGCATGTAACAGTCTTATGCTTAAGCAGCCATCGTCGATCAGCACTGTAAATCAGTGTCGGACAGGATATTCTGCTTCAGTGTTTCCATTTCACCTTGGTATGATGTCTATAACACCCCCCATTAATAAATTTGAAATTAAAAAAAGACGTATCCCACTGCAAGGACTGACAGTAGTAGTAAAATTAATATTTTGTACATTACCAAAATTGTTTGAGACATTTGTTTTGAGACCTTTGTTGACATCAGTATTATTTAATATAATATTATTACTTGGTTGATATATTTTTGTTTGGTGGACTACTACCAGTGTTTCATAGTTTTAAATTTTTAAGAGTTCGTTTAAACTAGAAGAGCATCTTTCCTTGTACATTGTGTGAATTGAATAGGCGTTCATTGATAAAGTTTTTATTTATTATTTCATTTTTTTCATTTTTATTGTTATTTATAATGGGAGTTATATTTTCCATTTGGTTAGTGCTGGTAGTTGTATCTACATTTTGATCAATTTCAGGATCATTGTTGTCCATGTTGTTTTTAATAATATTATTATTTTAATTGTTATTATTATTTTTATTATATTATTATAATTGAATTACTATTATTTATTATCCCCTTTTAAAAGTTTAGGATTATATTATTATTATTATTATTATTATTATTAAATTATTATTATTATTATTATTATTAATATTATTATTATTTTTATTATTAATATTATTATTATTATTATTAATATTATTATTATTATTATTATTATTATTAGTAGTAGTAGTAGTAGTAGCAGTAGTATTTTTGCCATTATTATATTTAATGTTAATAGAGTTATTATGATTGATATAATTTTTATTTAATTCACCAGCACTATTATTTTGTAAGTTTATTTCATTACACACATCACTGTTTGTAAGATGGTCATTTATCACTTGGATGGTATTATGAAATCTCACTTTTCTATTGTGAGTATGTTTTTCACGGCTGCTATTTGATGGTAAATTTTGCAGCCTCGTTAGCAGTTTTCCGACGAGGATGGGACATTTTGTGCGACATTTCTCTGATTATTACTATATATCAGTGGGTACATAGGACACTCATTACTCTCACATCTATAAGCTTTAAAGAGATAGCGAGAATGATAGAAGCATAATTGATTTACAGCGTTATTAAATGCCTTACTATAACCATTGGCATCTGACCCTGAATAGCGTGACCTACTTTTGTCGCGTGTCCTATTTCCTCTCTCAGCTGTTTCGGATTGGCCTTTAATGACTTGTTGAAGTGAGCGAGCGAGCTCGTTCACCGTCTTCGTGAGGTCGGCCATCTGGCGTGACAGCTGGCTTTCGCCGCTGTTACCAGCCTCATGTTTGCGCTCTTGCTCGCGCGCGCTGAGAGGTGGGTGGCGAGCTGTTTCTCTTGTTCTGTCTGTTGCGCACAGAAATTGTTAGAAGTTCCAAGTCTGTTCTTCGGTTTGGTGTTGTAATTTCTTCCCTTGTCGGAACAAATTCCGATAAGTCGATCTGACGACTTGTAGACACATTCTCTGCAGTCATTTTGCTCAGCTAAAGAAATACGACGGAATCTGCACAGTTTGGCATGCTGCCTCCAGAGAAGGAGGTCGGTATGGCAAATTGGTTGTGTTCTCCAACACATTCGAAGCTGTTATGTCGCCCATACAGCCCGTTTGTACACGATGGGAGATATTCACGTGGCAATTCATCCGGTTTATGCCTTGTTTGAAGAATCGCGATTCGGATTCGTAAGGCGGGAAGGTAACTTCGTCTGGATGTTTTCCAATTAGAGCGGATAAGCGTATTTTGAAGGGGGAATTTGATTTTGGGAGACCAGGATTTGTGGGCAAAATTGGACGCAAACAGGAACGAACACTTCGGGGTATCTGTATATGTATTCAATTTGAACAGTTGCGTATGTAGCTCAGCCAATTTATCGAACATGCATAGGGTCAAAGGGTTGGTAGACTGACTGGATGTTAGTTGACTGTACGTTTTTAATGTGAGTGCGAGATCAAGAACCCGGGGGGGGGGCCCCGCGCGGGGGTGTGTCCGTTTTTTTCCTTTTTTTCGGGGGCCGGGGTGGGAAATTTGGTGGCTGATTTCCAACTCGGTTCTGAGGGAGAGCCAGATGCGCCTGCTCCTCATGTGATGGGGGAGAATCGTTGGGCAGATGGAGTTTTTTTCCTTCCCTTCTTTTTGTGGACTCTTTGTTTGCGTCCTAAGTCAGCTTTTTTCGTTATACCATTTTCTATGGTTTCGTTGTTACTGACTGAGCTTGGAGTCACTTGTTTAGGCGTTGGTTGGTTTTTAAGCCT